>CAWUFW010017101.1:0-278933 GCA_963921515.1 Calotriton arnoldi
CGAGGACGACGCGAAGCAACGAGAAGGACGAACGACACGAACCAACCATGAATCCCTTCGTCCCGATCATACCAATATTCTACATCTACTACCGGAACAGGCACGGACGCGTACGGCGCAGAAGGTAAGTCAGACACCAACCACAAAACACATACAACACGTACACGACACATCACACACATACACTGGGAATCTGAATATACTTGCAACAGCAGCACCATAGGGGCGGGATGCCCATCACCAATGCCACATATGCACACAGGGGCCTGAATGCGCGCCACCACCCCAACCCAGGGGGGCTGGATGCCAACCACCCTCAACCAGGGGGGCAGGATGCCTACCACTACTACCACCCTCACCCAGGGGGGCAGGATGCCTACCACTACTACCACCCTTAGCCAGGGTGGCAGGATGCCTACCACTACTACCACCCTTAGCCAGGGGGCAGGATGCCTACCACTACTACCACCCTTAGCCAGGGGGCAGGATGCCCACCACTACTACCACCCTTAGCCAGGGGGGCTGGATGCCTACCACTACTACCACCCTTAGCCAGGGGGCAGGATGCCCACCACTACTACCACCCTCACCCAGGGGGGCTGGATGCCTACCACTACTACCACCCTCACCCAGGGGTGGCAGGATGCCTACCACTACTACCACCCTCACCCAGGGGGGCTGGATGCCTACCACTACTACCACCCTTAGCCAGGGGGCAGGATGCCCACAACTACTACCACCCTCACCCAGGGGGGCAGGATGCCTACCACTACTACCACCCTTAGCCAGGGTGGCAGGATGCCTACCACTACTACCACCCTTAGCCAGGGGGCAGGATGCCCACAACTACTACCACCCTCACCCAGGGGGGCAGGATGCCTACCACTACTACCACCCTTAGCCAGGGTGGCAGGATGCCTACCACTACTACCACCCTTAGCCAGGGGGCAGGATGCCTACCACTACTACCACCCCAACCCAGGGGCGGCTGGATGCCTACCACTACTACCACCCTTAGCCAGGGGGGCTGGATGCCTACCACTACTACCACCCTTAGCCAGGGGGCAGGATGCCCACCACTACTACCACCCTCACCCAGGGGGGCTGGATGCCTACCACTACTACCACCCTCACCCAGGGGGGCAGGATGCCTACCACTACTACCACCCTCACCCAGGGGGGCAGGATGCCTACCACTACTACCACCCTTAGCCAGGGGGGCTGGATGCCTACCACTACTACCACCCTCACCCAGGGGGGCAGGATGCCTACCACTACTACCACCCTTAGCCAGGGGGCTGGATGCCTACCACTACTACCACCCCAACCCAGGGGGGCTGGATGCCTACCACTACTACCACCCTTAGCCAGGGGGCAGGATGCCCACAACTACTACCACCCTCACCCAGGGGGGCAGGATGCCTACCACTACTACCACCCTTAGCCAGGGGGCAGGATGCCCACCACTACTACACCCTTAGCCAGGGGGGCTGGATGCCTACCACTACTACCACCCTTAGCCAGGGGGGCTGGATGCCTACCACTACTACCACCCCCACTCATAGGATGGACAATGCATGACACAACAAGCACACCACAACCTAGGGAATGCAAGATTAAGACATCCCCCCACCACCATGACAAGCGTGTGTAGGCTGTGTCAAATGCCTACAACACCGAACATGACTTTCAACATACAATGTGACCCCCTAGCACATGTGCCACACATATATGTGTGTGGCACCCACAATGCAAGCAGCCCATGACCATTGTGGCAATGGGGCCTAAACCCCCATCATCACAGTGACCAAAAGGTAAGTGTGGGGTCCATAGCTGAAGCACATTTTGACCATTGTGGCAATGGGGTCCAAACCCCCATCATCACAGTGACCAAAAGGCAAGTGTGGGGTCCATAGCTGAAGCACATTTTGACCATTGTGGCAATGGGGTCCAAACCCCCATCATCACAGTGACCAAAAGGCAAGTGTGGGGTCCATAGCTGAAGCACATTTTGACCATTGTGGCAATGGGGTCTACACCCTCATCATCACAGTGACCAAAAGGTAATTGTTGACAAAGAAAGAGCTGCAACTGCCAAACTGCATGGATCATTCCTGCTCACAGAACCAAAAACTCATCTGTGGCAAAGTAGTGTATGTGTCCCATTGCAACATAAATTGGGGGAGCCAAATACTGCAGTGCAAATGAAACATTCCTTTGGCCATGTGCAGACAAACAACACCCATGGGGGCTGAGACCGTCAACAGTCATCAATGACACAATGACAGAAGTGACCATCAGAATGCAGAACCACATATTTGCACCAATGGGCACACAAATGCAGATACCCTGTGGAGACAGCAGATGTGAGGTGAACAGATACCATACCATGGCAGCAATGGGACACACAAACCATGATCACTGTGCTGACCGATGACCTAGGAGTCCCAGGGACAGCAGGGGAAACACACCAAACAACATACAGCCAATGGCACACCCAAGATATGCCAATGCAGTGGTGCAGATGCACAAACACAAACAGGCAGACCAACACTGTCATCATACACAGCAGGTGAGGGGTGGGGGTGCCAGTGTCCCCAGGCAACCACACAACACATGAGGAGAGCTGAATACCAATCATACAGATGTGCATACACTGCCACACTAAGGTAACTCATGGATCCAAATCCCCTATGTGGGCAAGCAGGCATTGTCAGGTGAGAGGGAGCACAAAACACACATGTCACACAGGCACGTAGGAACAACAACTGACACAGCAAGTCACAGACACACCACAGCACCACCCCCAGGGCCCCCACAATGTGGTGACCCTGGGCTGAAGAAAAATACCACTGTGATGACAAAGCTAAATGTCGTTCACACTATGAACCACAGTCAGGTGTCCTGAGCAACAAACTACCATCACACCTACACAAGCACAAATCAATCAGCATGGCCAGTAAGCCAAGGCCAACATGGAGGCAGGGGCCTAGCCGGGCAACAACTCTCATCTGCACACACTCAACACCACACCCCTCGACCTCCAACAATGTGCAGCAGTGAAGTACACATGCACTGGTGACATTGCACATGCACCCATGACTATTCCAGGGTGGTGGGTGGGAACCAAGGTGTAGAAACACATCACACATGGACACTCAACAAGACTCCTGAATGTCTGACACACTGCACACTACGCTGTACATGGACATGACGGCAATACCACACCGACCAATGGGATCCCAGCCACAGTCACACACCAATGAAGAAGCCAAGGTCACCCACAACGAACACACATAGACAACTTCCAACATTGCAGCTCTGACCCTGAGGAGTGGCAGCAGTCACACACACAACATGTCACAATCACTGAAAGATAACACAAACTGGAAATCACATGACAGGGGCAAACAACAAGTGCCAAGGGGAAACCTGACTGTGACCCATCTGCGTCTGCACACAAACTCAGCCCTGACAGCAAACACACCTATGGGTGACACCCTGATGACCAGTAATGTGCCATGCACCCACATCACAGAGAACACAGGGAGAAGACTTTGGGGGAACATAGCTCAAGTCAGCAAGCATCACAAACAGGTACAACACTAGGGATCACAGCATGCGCAGATGAATGGAAGTGAACACACAGACATGCACATACAACACACACCTTGGGTGCAGGCAATGTCACACGTGTACACACTGCCATGAGGGGACTCCACTCCTGTGTGAGGAAAGCTGTGCCATATGTTGCCTCAGTAGGGCCCCATCATGTCAGCTGAGCACTTGGTCACACAATCAACAATTAGCACCAAATGAGGGCTCCCATCACATCAGCCTGGTCATGGATGTGCCAACGGAATCATCAGCACAGATCCAACACACTTGTATAGCAATGTTGCACTGACTACACGGATGAGTCCCTCCCCATTGATGCCCAAACCTGCATGTCCACTGGAGATGGCAACACGGTCAGGGAAGTAGACAAATGCAACGATGGCAGGCACAACAGATGTGCAGGGGTGGAAGCCACAGATATGAAATTGCCAATGTAAGTAGGAAACCCATTGCCAAATACTGAACACATGACACCCTCAGATGCTGCTATTGATGACATGGATACACCACATGATAGGACACATTCCCCCTGGACCACATGGGTTCCTGCACAGTAACACTTCATAATCATGAGACCAGATATCACCATCACTGCAGCAAGGGCATGGTTAGCTGCACCAACAACATGTACATCTGAAGCATGAGCACTAGAGAAAAGAAAGTTGCTTTATTCAGCATATGTGTTGAGGCCAAACGAAGTCCTGAAAAAGAGCAAAGGCCAATGGCCAGTCCATTGTCAAAGTTCAAACAGGGTGACACTGGCAGATGTCACCCTACGCATGCCTGCACAATACCAGGGACAATCCACTAGGAGGGGCAACCGGGGGCAGGCCAGGCACCGCAGGGACAGGATCAGGGCTCACCAGGGGGAGTCAGGGAAGGGGTGGTGGGTGCAGGAGAGCCACTGACAACTGCAGTGGAGGTGTCTGACATGGTGTGTGCCGGCACAACTGGGGGCATGACACAGATGTCGTGGGTGCCGGCACAACTGCAGTGGACCCTGCAGATGGGGTGGACAGGTCCGCCACTGCAGTGCCCAAGTCAGACAGGGCGGTAGTGGACTCCACTGCAGTGCCTACCTCCAGGGGAGGAGAATGGGGAACAGGCAAGGTGGGTTGGACAGAGGGGGGGACACCCTCACCACATCAGTGGCACAGACAAGCGCAGCGGGGGTGTGGTGCTGGGAGAGCAAGTGGCAGGGGGAGAAGGCCGGAGCATCTTGGGGATGGTATATCTGTGGGTGGGGGAACCTGGGGCAGGGTGTGGTGGGGGCACCTGTGCAGTGGGGGCCTGAGGGATGGAGGACGGAGACCTTGTGCCTGAGCTGCAGGGTGGTGGCGGGGTCTTGCTCTTAGCACTCCGGGGGACTTGCGGGTGGGGGCCTCAGTCCGTCTGCGCCTGGGGGAGGGTGTCCGGGGGCGAGGGGCACTCTGCTCCGTGTGGGTGGGCTTCCTCTTCCCCCGGGATGCTGGAGCAGCTTCATCGGTGGGGAAGAGGCCGAGGTCACAGAGGAAGAGCTGCTGTGACTTTGGGGTTGCAGGTGAGGCAAGGGAGGGTGCTTTGGAGGGAGAGGGAACTGAGGACTGCGCAGTGCATGTGGATGCGTGTGTGTGTTCCAGGGCCCCATCCCCTGTGAGTCTGGCTTCAGTCCCCTGAATGTGCGTGCGTGTGCGTTTTGTCATTGGCGTGTGTGTCAGTGTGCTGGATGTGTGTGTGCTGGTGTGTGCCTGTGCCAGTGTGTGTGTGCCTGGGATGGGTAAGGTGCTGGGGAGTGTGGATGGAGCAGAGGCAGGAGGGGTGAGGGACCGTTTGAGGAGGGACACTGCTGCCGTCAGGGAGGAGTCCATGGACCTATTGCCCCTCTGTAGGTCAGACATGCCCGATGAGATGCCCTCCATGAACGACACCAGCTGAGTCAACAGCGCGGTGTGCGCATGGAGGACACTCAGCATGGCTGTCTGCCCTACATGGAGCTGGCGAAGGAGGTACACAGACTCCTCACTCAGGGCAGCAGGGGACACAGGGGCAGGGGGTGCGGTGCCTGGCCCAAAGGAGACACGCTCCCGGACATGGGAGCCTCCACGGACCTGGGGAATGGGAGCCGATGGGAGGGCGGTGGTGGTGCTGGTGGTGGCGGGGACAGCAACACTAGCTGGGGTGTGGTGGCTGCTGACACCCGCCTCCACAAGGGAGTCATCCTCCGAGTTGCTCTGGTCCTCAGCTGAGGTGGATGCTGCTGAGGACTCCTCGGTGTGGCTCCCCTCGCCCTCCGTGCCACTGGGTCCCTCCGACCACTCCTCGGCTGCTGACCCAGTCTGGCTCTCCGGCTCCTCCTGGTCCGTGGAGCTGTCCCCTTCCGTGGCCGTGGATGTATCTGCAAACAATGGGGAAACAGACAGACATCAGTCACCTGCACCAAACGCACACACCACTGTGAGCACAGCACATTACAGAGCAAGCCCTGGCATCATTAGTTGTACATTGCTAAAAGTGCCCTAATTGAACAGGAGAAGTCAATTGTCAGTCTGATGCCAAGCATGGCACTCACATCCCACATGGCCTTGCACCCATCTGTCTGGTGTCTGTTGGATTGCAACACCCCAGTGTTGACACATGCACCAAGTACACAGTAGTTGGACAGTGCAGAGGACACGGTGTGGACACATCACAGCTCTTGCCACTGAGTCAGTACAGGTTTACGGATGTAAGGGATGCCCAGAGTCAAATAGGAAATGCATGTGATGCATTCCAGCGACAGACACCATGATGCACCCATGTCCTGATAGCCAGCGCCACTATGGTGTGCATGTAGCACATGTCACTCCCCTGCAGGATCACCAATCAGTAGACACATGCCATGGCGGAGGCATGACTGCAAAGTCATACATCACTGTCTCAGTGATGTATGACTTTGCAGCCAGACAACAACACTCTGCACTGTGTCACAATAGTAGGTCATGGGGAATGCAAGTCCTGGAGCTGCACAAGTGCACATGTACATCCCCCCCACAACACATCCTCTTAACCCTCATCTGTCCAGGTCATACCTATTGGACATATGGGAGACCTGTGACACTACCCTCTGAACCTGAGCCCCTCACACTCTGCTGTGCATGGGGAACAGCTGCCTGAACTTCACATTTACATGCCCCAGTCTGCATGGGCAGCTGATCAGACACCTATGTGTCACACAAGTATCGTCTCCTATGGTCACATCTCCAGTGGCATGCTGAGCCCCTACCAAGAAACTCCACAGCAGTCCTGGCGACTAATCCACAGCACACTGACACAGAGGCAGACACCTGAGGGGTCAAAACACTGTGCACAATGTGTCCTCTGATACACGGGAGTGGGAGTACAGAGTGTATTGTATGGCCTGGAGTAGGCATGACTGTCCAGCCCCACATGAATGAGGGATGAGCCCTGGACTGTAGGCAGCTGGCTAAGTATGTGTGACACACGTCATATACATACTCCTGGGGCCCAAACATTGTTCCCACCCGCAGCATGGGTGTGTGCCAGGTACCCCAGCCACATGTGGTGGATCAGCTCAGCAATTGGACCACAGATCAAAGTAACACGCTGAATACATGTCAGAATACAGGCATTGTGTAAGCAATGGACCCACCCATGATGCCCACCACAGAGTCAGGGAAACAGATGCTGTCTCCCACCTTGAGTCAAGCAAACTGCAAGGACACAGTCCTAAGTGACAGAATTCCCTGCATGTAAGGGCCACACCTGGGTATCAGATGAGGAGTGGGCAGTGCACAATAGAGGGACATGGCTCCTGGACAACATGACTGCTGTACTGTGGCAGTTCAACCTGGCCCGAGGAGGGCACATAACATGTTAGACAGAGTACACAGTGCAGTCTTTGACTCACCCCCTCCTTGCTGCTCTCTGGCCTTCAGCTGCCCATCCAGGTCTGGAAAGACCACCGCCAGGATCCTGAGCATGTGGGGGTCAGGGTCCGTGTTCCGCCCCTCCTGCGAGGAGGCGACAGCTTCAGCTGGACCCGTGCAATCCTCCGGGTCCAGCCCCGAAGGTCCTGCCACCTCTTTTGGCAGTTGCGGATCCGGCGCTTGTAGACCCCCACGGACCGGACAGCCCGGACGATGTCCTTCCATATCTCATGCTTCCGATGGGCAGAAGCCTGTCAGGATGACAAAGTGATAAGGCCATTACTACACATGCAACATATCCGTGCATGACACAGTTGCATATACATGTCGCAATCACAGGGGCACATGGTGTACCCAGGCAGTGCACGGCTGCCCATGGACAGTTTTCCAGAAGTCACTACATGGTATCATAGCATGGGGAGTAAAACCCTGTTCAGAAGCACTGTCACTGCACCATACCTGTCCAGTGCAAGTCACTACACACTATGGGGGTGACAACTACTCAGTGAGCCTGCTAGCCAGTGGTGTGCTGACTCTCAGCCTTGCTAGTCAGACAAAATGCACATTCAGAAAGGCAGTGCACAGAACACTCACCTGCTCCCCTGGTGTCCCATACAGCTTGCTGTACTGTGGAAGTAGGCTGTCCAGCAGGGCCTGGTTCTCTTCAAGGCTGAAGGCTGGGGCTCTCTCCACAGTACGTGCCATTGCAGGGTCCAGAGGGGCAGAGACAGCAGCAGTGCAGTGGCAGATGTCGTCCTGGAGCATGTAGTGCAGGCAAGTGGGCTCTCAGGGGAACATGCAGCAATATATATGTGCTGGAGAGGCAGATACTGTCCCTTGTGTCCAAAGTGATAGGTCCAAGTCGTTTGCATCTTCTGAATCTGGCCAATCCATGGAATAGCAGCACCAAAACACGCCCACAGCATCCTTCAAAATTTCAACTTCATGACATACATGATTTTGCAACATTGTTGTGGGTGACCAACTGATTTTCCAGCAACCGACTCGTTCGAATATTCGAAAACGCGTCCGTTGCCAGGCAAGCCCATTGTCAATGGGTGCGCACCGATCGGTCCATTGAGGTACAACGCGCACAGGGGTACAACGCGTACCCGCACACATTGAATGCAATGGGCCGGCCGGAGGCACCGATCGGTCCATTGCAGTACAACGCGCACAGGGGTACAACGCGTACCCGCACACATTGAAAGCAATGGGCCGGCCGGAGGCACCGATCGGTCCATTGCAGTACAACGCGCACAGGGGTACAACGCGTACCGCGCACATTGAATGCAATGGGCCGGCCGGAGGCACCGATCGGTCCATTGCAGTACAACGCGCACAGGGGTACAACGCGTACCCGCACACATTGAATGCAATGGGCCGGCCGGAGGCACCGATCGGTCCATTGCAGTACAACGCGCACAGGGGTACAACGCGTACCCGCACACATTGAATGCAATGGGCCGGCCGGAGGCACCGATCGGTCCATTGCAGTACAACGCGCACAGGGGTACAACGCGTACCCGCACACATTGAAAGCAATGGGCCGGCCGGAGGCACCGATCGGTCCATTGCAGTACAACGCGCACAGGGGTACAACGCGTACCCGCACACATTGAATGCAATGGGCTGGCCGGAGGCACCGATCGGTCCATTGCAGTACAACGCGCACAGGGGTACAACGCGTACCCGCACACATTGAAAGCAATGGGCCGGCCGGAGGCACCGATCGGTCCATTGCTGTTCAACGCATCACTGTACATGTGACTGGCATATGTCAGCATGCCTGTCTCAGATGGACATATGCCAGCCACAGATAGCTCCCAGGGAGTGAGGGGCACACCTACATCACGACAGCCTGTCCAAACCTTATCATAAGGCATGTAAGGCTGCATTTCCTATTGTGTGTATGTTGGTGTACATGTTGTCCTGTGGGTGTCACCTGTGGGCAGCCACCCCCAGGCTGTGCACGTGTTAATGGGGACAGGATCCTGGGTGTTACGTGTACGTGACCACTGTGATGTGCAACTGTTCATATCTGTGCATGTGCCATGGTCACATTTCACAGTGGTGTTTGTGTATGTCATGTCACATACCCCGTGAGTCCCATGTGGGACGGTATGTTTGAGCCAGGGTGTCCCAGTGGCACAATAGTGATGGCCCTCCACAGTCTTTGTGCATGTAGTGTTTACAATGTCTCTGATTTCATGTGCACAATGGGAGACAGTCTCCACATCCACGTTGTGTGTGCATGGACTCTGATGTTGTGCGTGTGTGTCACAGACGTCCATGGCTCTCCTGCCATGGCAAGTGTGGCCACTACCTGTGGGGGTCATGTTTGTTTTGTTGTGGTGTACACATGATACTCCAGGTGATGCCAGTGTCCATGTGGCATTACAGGGTCCCTGGGAATGTGCCTGTCGTTGAGCTGTGGTGCCTGGGGCACATCTGTCCTCACATGTCACTGGGGGGTGACTGTGACACAGCATCATGATATCCAATGGGCCAACCTGGGACAAATTGATGCCACCTGTAGGACCGTGTTGACAGATGTTGGCCATGTATGTACCATACATGTCGTTCCGGTACTGCACACTTCATGTAGTTGTGCCTCATGATGATGTATGTTGGGATCTTGAGTGTGTTCAATGCCGCATATGTGGGGTGACTGACGATCTTGCTTACTTCTCCTCTGCACTGCAGGGCTCCTGCTGTCCATCGGCCATTCCCAGACCTGGCAACGATGGTGGAACGGGACAGCATCCGACGGTACCGCTTCACCAGGCAGCTGATTGAGGATTTGGCAGTGCAGTTGTCCCCACATTTGCAGCCTGGCCGGCCGTATCCTACAGCGCTGACCCCCAAGGTGAAGGTGATGGCAGCCCTACACTTCTTTGCCACCGGTACCTTCCAACATACTGTGGCGTCTGCTGGTGGGATGTCACAGACCATGTTCAGCCGTGTGCTCCGCGATTTCTTGGCGGCAATGTTGCTCTTCCTGAACCGGTACATCTATTTCCCTAGACTGCGACGACTCACTGACGTGAAGAGTGACTTTTATGCCCTGGGGAGGATGCCGCATGTAATTGGCTCCATTGATGGGACACATGTGGCTTTGGTACCACCACAGGCCCAGGAGCAGGCCTACAGGAACCGCAAGCACTACCACTCGGTCAATGCACTGGTGGTGTGTCTTGCAGACATGACCATCACACACGTGTGTGCCCGTTTCCCTGGTTCAGCACACGATGCCTTTGTGATGAGGAGTAGTCGCATCCCCAGGTTGATGGCACAGATGCAGAACCAGCGTGCCTGGCTTGTCGGTGTGTACTGACTTTGTGCCATTGTGTGTGATCTGATCTGTAGTATTCCGCCCACTTTTCCAAGTCAGCTGATGTGCACTTGTCTGTCCGTAGGTGACTCGGGATACCCCAACATGCCGTGGTTGCTGACACCCCTCAGGAACCCTGTGACACCTGCCCAGATGCGCTACAATGAGGCACATGGTCGGACCAGGAGAGTGATTGAGCGGACCTTTGGTCTCCTGAAGAGCCGCTTCCGCTGCCTGGACAAGACCGGAGGGTCCCTCCCATATGCCCCTGCGAAAGTGTGCAAGATTATCATCGTCTGCTGCATGCTCCACAACCTGGCAGTGCGGAAGGAGTTGCCTCTCATCCAGGATGACGATGACCAACATCCGCCACCTGTGGAGGATCCTGGCCTGGACCACGATGCCAGTGACGATGATGATGATGATGGTGATGGTGATGTCCGCACACAGCTCATCACCAACTTCTTTAGCTGAATGTGAGTATCCTGAGGTGTCATGTGAATGATGTGAGTTGGCATGATGTGTGGGTGGTGCTCTGGTGCTGTTGGAGTGTGTCCATGGGCTACTTGACTGGATGTGTGTTGCGATGTGTGGTGACAGGTGGGCTGTACTCCCCAACAGTGTTGACATGCTAACTTGGTTCTGGGTGGGTATCTTGTAACATGTATTGTGCATGAGTTTTGCTGTTCTGTCCTGTACTCCATTGCTTTTGACTGTGTGTCATTTCTGTCCTTCACAGGGTACTTTCAGATTCGTTTGGTCAACTGTGTCCACCGACAACGTGATTGCACATCCAGGCTGGTAGCTGTTGTGTCCCTACAGGTGATGTGCGCCACACCCATGGACTTCCTTCTGTCTACAGTTGTTGACTGTGTGCCCGCTACCAGGTGGGGTTACCTTGCATCTGTAGTGGTTACGGCATGTTGCTACTGTGTAATAAACCTGTGCTTCACTTAGTGATGTGCGTTGTCTGTGGTCACACATTTGACTGCCATTTGCTTACTGCACCTGTGGGCTACTTGACTACAACTGGGAATGGGTGTGGTGTCTGTGCATTGCACCGTCTTCCCTGGCAACATCAGTGTAGGCAATGAGTCAGATGGCCTAGGTGTGTATGTGTTGTGTAGCCCTGGTGGTGTGTCTCCCTCATATGTGTCACGTTGCCTGTACTCACATGCCTGTGTTGTCCTTGCTGTTGCAGTTCGCATACACAGTGTAATTTTGTTGTTCATCATCCCCATAACAGTACCCACGTTGGAATCACGACAGAGGCAAGTATGGTGTATTATTGTGTTTATTGTGATACATCTGTGATAATAGTGCATAGGATGGATTGTGCTGTACATGAATCTTGCAATCCCAAGTTCCTAGATGAATAGAAAGTCCAGGTAGACAGGATCCCCAGTATCGGGGCCACAGTTGTCTGACACATTGTTCCAACTTGTACTCCCCATGCAATGTGTGGGAGTAGTGTTGCCATCAACAGGGTGAACAGTCTGTGCACAAAGGCGAAAATCCAGAACAGGTTCAGGCTTCCTGGGAGTTGCGCTTGGCCATCAGCCTCTCACTTTCCCCTCCTCGGACGACCCCTCTTCTTGGGGGGGCCCTCAAGTGCAGGCTGCTGCGGTGCAGGGGACTCTCCGCCAGAGTCCTCCTCCCTCCCTGTGGCAGTTGCAGTTTGTTCGGTACCAGATGTTGTTGGCACACAGGGAGGTGTGGACTGGTTGCTGTTCATCTGGCGGAGGCATTGTAAAATGTCCCTGTGCACCGCCGTCATCTCATGTAGTACATCCCACTTGGACTCCACGCGGGTCATGTGGGAGTCCACACGTGACATGTGGGAGTCCACACGTGACATGTGTGACTCCACATGGGACATGTGGGAGTCCAAGCGGGCATGATGGGCAGCCTGCTGCTGTTTGATGTCTCTGAGGAGCCCCACTACCTGGCTGAGCTCTCCGGTGCTGGACTGGTACGCATCAGCTATGCGTACCAGTTGTGGGTCTTCATGCACACCAGCAACGTCTGCAAGCAGCGACCTCTGTCTCCCACCCCTCCCACCACCCCTGCTGACATGTGCAGTGTGTGCAGTTGCACGCACAGATAACCCTGGTCCACCTTGGGGGTTGGTGGTGGTGGTGGTGTCCATGGCCCCAGGTTGGTCCAGGGTCACTGCGCTGGTGTTGTTCCTTATTCTGTCCATGTCGGCAGGGATGGTATTCGTGGTGACAGTCGTTGGAGGGGTGGGTGCAGGGGTGCAGCTGGTGGACCTGCTGGTGCTGCAGCTGGTGGTCCTGCTGGTGCAGCATGTTGACTTGCACCGGATGTGCCAGGTTGTTCTTCATCGTCCGAGGAGGACAGAGGCTGTACGACGCCAGTGAGCTCGGCATCCTCTTGAGCCTGGGACTGGGACTCCTCAGCGTCTGCTGCTGTGTCCCTATCATCACCTGTTTTTGGGAGACACAAACAATGTATGTCATGTTTCTGCAGGCATCAGTGGTTGACACACCTGACAGTTGTGACTGTGCCTCGGGGTGCGGGCCTGTACATTGTATTGTCCTAAGTCGTCACAGTCAGGGGTTGATATTGGTGTGGCACATTGTCCTGCATTATTTGGGCATTTCTATGTATTCTCTGGGGTGTGAACATGGTCTGCATTGATTGTGTTTGGTTGACAGCCAGACCTCCTTCCCACCCACCCACCCACCCAGTCAGTTATCCCACCATGGAACGTGCTTGCATTGCAGGGAGTGTAAGTTGTCTCTCAGGATGTCAGTCAGAGGTGTCCTGCTGTTTGTTGGTGCACAGTTGGCAGCAGGGCCTTGTGCTCCCGCAGCAGTAGCCAGTGTCAGCCATCTTGTGAGTCCTTCTCCACTCCCTGTGATGTGAGCATGGTTCAGGGTGGTGTTGATGGGCCAGTTGTGAGGCTGAGCAATGTCTGTGACTACGACTCCCATCATGCTATTGCCTCCACCCCCTTCCCAGCATGCCCATGCTTCCTTCCTTTGACTCTGCTTCCCTGTGGGGTGGGCTGGCTGTGCTGACAGGATGGCTGGGAGTGTTGTCCTGGCAGTTGTTTGGCTAAGAGTCCCAAGAGTGTCCCTGTGCTTCACACAACATAACCCAGGGTGGTGGTGCTTTGTGGGATCTTGTGTTAGGATGGAGGGCATTGCATTCTACCAGGTGGGTACTGTGGAGTTTGTGTTGGGGGGGTGTGAGGGGAGGTGCTGGTGACTATGGTCAGTGCTGCAAGTCCCCCTTCCCACCCAGCCAGCCGGATATCCCACCATGGAACGTGCTTGCATTGCAGGGAGTGTAAGTTGTCTCTCAGGATGTCAGTCAGTGGTGTCCTGCTGTTTGTTGGTGCACAGTTGGCAGCAGGGCCTTGTGCTCCCCACAGCAGTAGCCAGTGTCAGCCATCTTGTGAGTCCTTCTCCACTCCCTGTGATGTGAGCATGGTTCAGGGTGGTGTTGATGGGCCAGTTGTGAGGCTGAGCAATGTCTGTGACTACGACTCCCATCATGCTATTGCCTCCACCCCCTTCCCAGCATGCCCATGCTTCCTTCCTTTGACTCTGCTTCCCTGTGGGGTGGGCTGGCTGTGCTGACAGGATGGCTGGGAGTGTTGTCCTGGCAGTTGTTTGGCTAAGAGTCCCAAGAGTGTCCCTGTGCTTCACACAACATAACCCAGGGTGGTGGTGCTTTGTGGGATCTTGTGTTAGGATGGAGGGCATTGCATTCTACCAGGTGGGTACTGTGGAGTTTGTGTTGGGGGGGTGTGAGGGGAGGTGCTGGTGACTATGGTCAGTGCTGCAAGTCCCCCTTCCCACCCAGCCAGCCGGATATCCCACCATGGAACGTGCTTGCATTGCAGGGAGTGGAAGTTGTCTCTCAGGATGTCAGTCAGTGGTGTCCTGCTGTTGGTTGATGTGCAGTTCCCAGCATGCCCTTGTGCTCCCCACGACACAGCAACAGTGTCAGACATCTTTGATGGGCCTTTCTACTCTCTGTGGGATGTGCATGCGTGAGTGTGAGCTTGCTGGGCCATGTGGTGGGGGATGTAGAGCTGTGACTACGACTCCCATCATGCTATTGCCTCCACCCCCTTCCCAGCATGCCCATGCTTCCTTCCTTTTGACTCTGCTTCCCTGTGGGGTGGGCTGGCTGTGCTGACAGGATGGCTGGGAGTGTTGTCCTGGCAGTTGTTTGGCTAAGAGTCCCAAGAGTGTCCCTGTGCTTCACACAACATAACCCAGGGTGGTGGTGCTTTGTGGGATCTTGTGTTAGGATGGAGGGCATTGCATTCTACCAGGTGGGTACTGTGGAGTTTGTGTTGGGGGGGTGAGGGGAGGTGCTGGTGACTATGGTCAGTGCTGCAAGTCCCCCTTCCCACCCAGCCAGCCGGATATCCCACCATGGAACGTGCTTGCATTGCAGGGAGTGTAAGTTGTCTCTCAGGATGTCAGTCAGTGGTGTCCTGCTGTTTGTTGGTGCACAGTTGGCAGCAGGGCCTTGTGCTCCCCACAGCAGTAGCCAGTGTCAGCCATCTTGTGAGTCCTTCTCCACTCCCTGTGATGTGAGCATGGTTCAGGGTGGTGTTGATGGGCCAGTTGTGAGGCTGAGCAATGTCTGTGACTACGACTCCCATCATGCTATTGCCTCCACCCCCTTCCCAGCATGCCCATGCTTCCTTCCTTTTGACTCTGCTTCCCTGTGGGGTGGGCTGGCTGTGCTGACAGGATGGCTGGGAGTGTTGTCCTGGCAGTTGTTTGGCTAAGAGTCCCAAGAGTGTCCCTGTGCTTCACACAACATAACCCAGGGTGGTGGTGCTTTGTGGGATCTTGTGTTAGGATGGAGGGCATTGCATTCTACCAGGTGGGTACTGTGGAGTTTGTGTTGGGGGGGTGTGAGGGGAGGTGCTGGTGACTATGGTCAGTGCTGCAAGTCCCCCTTCCCACCCAGCCAGCCAGCCAGATATCCCACCATGGAACGTGCTTGCATTGCAGGGAGTGTAAGTTGTCTCTCAGGATGTCAGTCAGTGGTGTCCTGCTGTTTGTTGGTGCACAGTTGGCAGCAGAGCCTTGTGCTCCCCACAGCAGTAGCCAGTGTCAGCCATCTTGTGAGTCCTTCTCCACTCCCTGTGATGTGAGCATGGTTCAGGGTGGTGTTGATGGGACAGTTGTGGGGGGCAATATGTGTGAGTGCGACTCCCATGATGCTATTGGCTACACTGACTTGGCCAGCATACACAGAATTCCTTCCTTTGAGTGGTCTTCACTGTGTGTTGGTGTTGTTGTGGTGGCTACATGTGTGGATGTGTGTGTTAGTTCTATTTGTGCCACTGCCTAGCTGTAGTTGTGGTTGTGTTTGTACATGTGTTGGCACAGTTGGATGTGACTTTTTTGATGGCATGTGTTGTGTTTATCTGACTGACATACACATTTTGGGATGATTCTGTTCTAGTTGCTGTGTAATTGCTATGAGTGCATGGTTTGACTCTCCCTTGACAGTGATGTGTGTGTTTTGTGGCAGTTTATTGTGTACATTTGTTGTGTACTCACCAGGCTCTGGGATGTCCTCTAGTCCATATACGCTCACTGGCGGAAGGATGGCCCGCACCTTCTCCTCCCAGGGCCTGAGGTATACTGGCTTGGCAGGAGGGCCACTGCCGGTGTATTGGCTGTTGATGTAGTCTTTCTTGAGCAGCTCCCGGACCCTCCTGCGCACGTCATACCACCTGTTCTGGATGTCGGTCTTTGTGCGCCGACATGGTGATTGGGCGTTCACCCTGTTGATGATCCTCTCCCACATCTTGGTTTTCTGCGACATGGGGGTCTGTTGGACCAGTGTGCCAAACAGCTGTGGCTCCACCCTGAGGATCTCGTCTACCAGGACTTCCAATTCACAATCTAGGAACTTGTGATTCTTCTTGGGGGCATGGTGATGGGTGGTGATGGTGAGTGATGTGTGTGTTGGTGTGCAGGTGAGGGTGTGTGAGTGTGTGTTTTGCTGGGTGTATGTGAGGTAGGTATTTGTTGGTGTGCTGATGGTGTGTGGCTTGTGTGAGGGATGAGCTGTGGGTGTGTGGTTGCTTTCTCTTGGGTGCTGGCAGTGAAATGGCATTTGCAAAGGCTCATGGTAGTGATTTGTGTCCTTTATATAGGTGGAGTTGTGGGTGTGTCTTTGTTCTCTGTCCCCACCCCCCCAGTATTTATTGGCTTGGTAATTGCTTGTTTGGCCTTTTTTTGGTTGATTTTTCCTTTGTGCTGTTTGTGTATGTTGGAAACGTTCTTGTGACCGAGTCGGACCGTGCATTGGTCTCGTACGGTGTTTTCCGTTTCGTTCACGCTGTGTTTGTGCAGTTTTGTATGCTGCGTACGCGTCGGTCGCGGTGTATTGTGTTGCTTCGGCTCGGTTTTGTATGCGTGTCGGTCGTACGGCTTGTCCTCCGTCCGACTCGGTCGTGTTTTTCGCGCCTTGCATCGTACTTTGCAGGTTGGAGTTGGCGGGTACGATTCGGTCGGATTTGTTCCGGGTGCGTGTCGGTCGGTTGGATTCGCGTGTTTTTCCGGCCGGATTGCTATTTTCCGAGCGGGTCGGTCGGTCGGCTTGGTTTCCTGACGTGTCGGTCGGATTTATCGCGGCTTGCATCGTACTTGGCGTGTCGGGCGCCACTGGTACGTGTCGGTCGGTATTTTTCCGGATCCGAGTCGGTCGGTGCTTTTCCGGCCCGAATCGGAATCGACCCCTTAATAGTTGATTTTTATGTGGATGTTAGATTCTGTTCTTTCTGACGTTTATGTTGCAGGTGGAAGAAGCGCCCTTGTTTGTTAGACTAATGTGTTTCTTCTAGGAGTTAGGCAAGGAGAGAAGAGGATACATTGGGAGCTAATACAGATAAGGAGAACTGTTATATTTTCTCATCGGAGAGGGCCTGGGTGTTACTGTTTGGGAGTAATTTTCATCCAATGGAAAATTACCTATGAGAATGAGGCCTGATCAGATGGTGTGACCTGAAAGGAATCATGGGAAGACACCTGTGATATTTGGAGTATTGTAAGTAGAGAAAGAGCGCCCTCTTTCTCTGCCTTTTGGAGAGTGAGCATCTTAGAACGAGCTCTGTCTCTGTAGCTATAGGCTACTCGACCCAACTGAAGTGGAGAGACTTCTAAGGAAGACTCCACACGCTGACACCTAACCTATCCTGCCTCGAAGAATGTTTAAATAGGAAAGTCACGTTAGTGCTAGTGTAGGGATAGTTTAATGCTTTATCTCCATCATCCCTTGATGCAGGGGAACTTGGATTCCTGTTTCTTGATCTTTTGTATCCTGATTCTTGAATTGATTGTCTTATGTGTGCTGCACCGCCTCAATCTTATTTGTAGATTTGGCTTTATGTTGGTTCCAATGTATTTCTACACCCTTATCCTGAGGTGTCTGTATGTCCAGTTGTTTTTGGCATTGCAATAAATTAACTAACCTTATTTAGTAGTCTGAGATTATTATGGGCCTAGAGAACTGAAATCGATTTGGTTGACATTGTTAATGAATTTGTCTCCCCTTCACGCTCTCATGCTGAGAAAAAGTACCATCGACTCAGTGTTCTAGAGCAGATCTAGAACATGCTTTTCTGGCTCCTTCAGTATTTACAATTAGCTTTCGGCTGCATTGGCTGCATTTTCAAATAACCTCTGAAAAGAACGGGAGCATGGCACATCAAATTCAGTTGGTGAGTCTCATTTAGGAGGACTTTCCTGCCCCCTCCCCCAAAACCCCAAATGACAACAAGGAAACAGATCTAAGCAGAAAATATCTTTGGCTGTAGCACACAACGTTTTACACTATCCCTGACATTTTCTGCTCAACCCAATCTTCCACTGGTGAAAACTATAAGAAAAAGCAGTACTAGGAAGCAAAAGGCAAAAGGCAACAATCATGAATTAAGTGAAATTTTGCTTGTGTAAAGAATTTCACCCCGGCCTCTATTTTTAATTTTGCAGCAAAATTTAAAATATTCTTTTAGAACTGTAATTTCCACAGCTGTGGCTTTCCTTCTGTGTCACTCACAGTAAAGAATTTAATTGCATTTTTTCCAATTACAGATCATCAAAAGTATCCAATGCCATTATTTTTCATCACAAAGCCCTCAATCTCCGCAATCTTGGAGTGCGCAATTCACAATCCTGCTGGTTTCTAGGATATTGTATCTGTTTATCATGCTGTATGTCCGGGCTTGAACCCTGATTCCCCATTACTTTTTGTCTGGTAGGCACAGAAAGTTGATAAGGCGAATAACCAAATTAATCGCGGACATCCAGGTAAGTGCACTTGGCCTGAGACACCAAATCAGCTGGGTGACCTCTGGCATTGTGCAGATAAATGGAGAGATTGCGGGAGTTTAGCCCTTGTTAGCTTTAGAATCATTTAAATTATGTAAGTATTCTTCTTTAAGTAGAAGTGGTGACCAGGTGATCCCTTTTGAGTGACAAGGGATACCAATGGCTACCTAATTCAAGAGATACCATGCAATAATGCTGGTGTTTACAACGTGAAACGTCTGAATTGTACTTCTTTTCAGACCAGATTAACCCATTTGAGTGACAAGGGGTATTTCATGACCCTCTGGCTTCCTCGTGCCTGAGCGATATTCTCTCAGATTCAGCCCAGGAGACAACCAAGCGATGCCATACTGCATCTGGATGGAGGGTGTAGGCTTTCCAATGATGGGATATGCAGCGCATAGCAAACAGGATTTGAGCCAACGATTTGCGTTTTTAGAGCAGAAGTCTCCCAGCTATGTAAATTGTTAAGTCTGGCTTATCATCCCGTTACTGTAGTCCAGAAATGAGCCAGCACAGGGCAATCCCAAAGCTTGTGCTGTATACCTGCATTTGCATTTAGGCTTTCATTTTGAAAAGGGTTGCTAAAATGCTAGCTAAAAAGCCTTATATTAATCATGCATGACTCCATACATGACATATTATATCACGCATGACTCCATGCATGACACAGGTTAACATGGATGCAATGTTTTAAATTTTACAAAGTGGTCTAGTCCATTTTCAATAATGTTACTGATTTATCCAAATGTAATGCCAAACATTTGCCAGTTTTGTGGAAACGCACTGTTTAATTTGCATCATGCATGAAAACAAGTACTGGCATTTGAAAAATATATGTGAAAGCTTTGCTTTAAAATGGGCATTGGTTTCTTTAATTGGGGAGGGGGCAGATCTCCTATGCCACCCACACCCTTACTCTTTAACCCTCCTAGAAAAAGTCAGACCCACGCAAACCACGGTCAAAGATCACGAGCCACCACTGGTGCGCAGAAGTAACAGGGAGCAGTCAGGCCAATCTATCAACAGAGGGTACTTCTTTTGTTCAGCGAATGCAGGGGCAGAAATTTGGCAATAAAATAGACAACATTAGCAAATCTTCAAATGGATAACATTTCTAAAGTCAGCTCTGTCCCTACCGCTCCGCACTTCACACTTCATTGTCTAGAGCTACATCCTCCAGCAGAGGAATGGACTTCAGTTGTCTGGAGAAGGTTCTATCGCAACCTCCATCATGCTCCATGTCAAAACCAAGGAGCAAGCCCACTGACCTGGTCAGTATCACTGCTTTCCCCTGCACAGCTCCATCACTAAGAAGCTGCCCACTAAGTGCGCTCTGACCCTTCTGGGTCTGGTGTTCGAAGCCCTGCTCCACCCGCGGGCTCTTGCCTGCACCTCATCCCTAGTGGTCCAGTGGGAGAGCATTCTGCTCTTCTGCCATTTTGCCCCCTGTCCCTCTGCTGCTTCTGCATTTAATTTGCTCTCTCTTTTCCTTTCCTCCTACTCTTTGTGCCTGTTTAGGTCGAGCCTAGCGGCAGCGCGCATGCTCCGACGCTCTGCGAGACTGCTGCAGTAGAGGTTGGGAGAGAAGCCACGCCCACTCTCCTCCCATATTTTTCATTGGCTTGTGTCATTGTCTTTCATAAATGCTGCCTTCAGATTCATTAATAGGCTTGTTAGTCCCTCCTTAGTACGGCCTTGTCTTCATTTGTACCCTCCTATGGCGACTGGCCTTTTTACTTCGGTTGTTACACAGGACCTGTTAATTTGTCTGTAAGCACTATTTACTTTATTGATTTTCTCTTACTGGAGGCCGGGCATGCGCTGCTTCAGCTGAAATTGCTTGTGTTTTTTTAAGCAGCACGGCCACCCCCGTAACACGGGCGCCTGCTTTCAAGCACTTAAACCCAGCAATATCTCATGTCTGTTTCAACACCCCCCCAAGTAAAATGGATTTAGAAATGATTAGCGAAAGTCATGTGAACTCCAGGTAGCACATAATCCTGTGCTAATGGGCTGAAGCTGACAACAGCACAACTGTGTTACATGTCATCTGTACTAAAGCCACCTGATGGGTTGTTTTCGAAAGCCTGTTTTATTAACAACAACACCACCACCGATACCACCACCACCGCCAATAACATCACCGATACCACCACCACTGCCAATACCACCACCACCACCAATACCACCACCACCAACACCACCAATACCACTACCACCACCACCACCAATAACACCACCACCATCACCAATACCACCACCAATACAACCAATACCACCACCACCATCAATACCACCACCTCCACCAATACCACCACCACCAATACCACTACCAGTACCACCACCACCAATACCACAACCATCACCAATACCACCACCAACAATACCACCACTACCACAACCACCACCAATACCAATACCACCACCACCAACACCGCCAATCGCACCGCCAATACCACTACCACCAATACCACCACCACCAATACCACCACCAACACCACCAATACCACTACCACCACCATCAATACCATCACCACCAATACCATCACCACCACCACCAATACCACCACCATCAATACCACCACCAATACCACCACCAATACTACCACCAATGCCACCACCAATACCACCACCACCATCAATACCACCACCTCCACCACCACCAATACCACCACCAATACCACCACCATAAATCCCAATACCACCACTCCCAATACCACCACCACCCCCAATACCACTACAACCAATAGCAACACCGCCAATACCAACACCAATACAACCACCACTGCCAATATCACCACCACCAATACCACCACCACCAATACCACCACCACCATCAATACCACCAATACCACCCAATACCACCAACACCACCACCAATTCTACCACCACCAATACCAACACCACCAATACCAACACCACCAATTCAATACCACCATCACCAATACCACCGCCACCACCAATACCACCACCACCAATCCAATACCACCAATACCACCACCAATACCACCACCAATACCTCCACCACCAATGCCAATCCCACCACCAGCAATACACCAATGCCACCACCAATACCACCAATGCCACCACCACCACTAATACCACCACCACCAATACCACCACCACTAATACCACCACCACCACCAATACCACCAATACCACCACCATCAATACCACCACCAATACCACCAATACCACCAACAATACCACCACCAATACCACCACCAATTCTACCACCAATACCACCACCAATACCAATACCACCATCAATACCACCAATATCACCCCCACCAATACCACCACCCCAATCAATACCACCACCACCAATTCCACCAATACCACCACCAATACCACCACCAATACCACCAGCAACACCACCACCAATACCACCACCAATACCACCACCATCAATACCACCAATACCACCACCAATACCACCACCACCAATAACAACACAACCAACCAACGAACTCAAGGAATCCAAGAAGAACTGCCGCACTCTCGAGAAAACCTGGCGACTCGACCAGACCACAGACAACAGGACCGCCCTCAAGCACGCCACCCGCAAACACCACCAGCTGATCCGTGCCACCAAGAAGTCGGCACTCAAAGAACGACTGGACAACAACGCCCATGACAGCAAGGAACTTTTCAGCATCGTCAAAGAGTTCTCCAACCCCAGCGCCGGAAACAACGACATCACCCCTCGCAAGACCTCTGCAACTCACTCTCCGCGTTCTTCCACCGCAAGATCACCGACATACACAACAGCTTCGACGCACAAACAACGCACCCTACTGCCGAACCAATGCCCGCCACCACCACCCTCTGCAACTGGACCCCGATCAACACCGAAGACACCACCCGCACAATGAACTCCATCCACTCCGGATCACCAACCGACCCCTGCCCACACCACGTCTTCAACAAAGCCGACGCCACCATCGCACCCCATCTCCGGGACATCATCAACTCCTCCTTCCACACCGCCACCTTCCCGGAGAGCTGGAAGCACGCCGAGCTTACCGCCCTCCTGAAGAAACCAACGGCGGACCCCACCGACCTCAAGAACTACCGCCCCATCTCGCTCCTTCCGTTTCCGGCCAAAGTCATCGAGAAGACCGTCAACAGACAGCTTGCCGCCTTCCTCGAGACGAATGGATCCCTCGACCCCTCGCAGTCCGGGTTTCGGGCCAACCACAGCACCGAGACCGCCCTTATCGCAGCCACCGACGACATCAGAACCCTAACCGACAACGGGGAAACAGCTGCCCTCATCCTCCTGGACCTCTCCGCGGCGTTCGACACCGTCTGCCACCGCACCCTAGTGAAGCGCCTCAGCAACATCGGAATCCGAGAGAAAGCACTGGAATGGATCATCTCGTTCCTCGCCGGAAGAACCCAGAGAGTCCGCCTCTCCCCGTTCAGATCCGAAGCCACCGAAGTCATCTGCGGCGTTCCACAAGGATCCTCACTCAGCCCGACCCTCTTCAACGTCTACATGAGCCCCCTCGCAGCCATCGCACGCCGACACAACCTCAACATCATCTCCTACGCCGACGACACCCAGCTGATCCTCTCCCTCACCAACGACCCCACCACCGCCAGAGCCAACCTGCACGACGGGATGAGAGACGTCGCCGACTGGATGAGGAACAGCCGCCTTAAACTGAACTCAGACAAGACGGAAGTCCTCATCCTGGGCTCATCACCCTCCGCCTGGGACGACTCCTGGTGGCCCCCGGCCCTGGGCACCGCACCCAAGCCAACGGACCACGCACGCAACCTGGGCTTCATCCTGGACTCCTCCCTATCGATGACCAGACAAGTCAACGCCGTCTCATCTTCATGCTTCAACACCCTGCGCATGCTCCGCAAGATCTTCAGATGGATCCCCACTGAAACCAGGAAGACCGTCACCCAGGCACTCGTCACCAGCCGACTGGACTATGGGAACACCCTCTACGCCGGAACCACAGCCAAACTTCAAAAGAGACTCCAGCGCATCCAGAACGCCTCCGCACGACTCATCCTGGACATCCCCCGACACAGCCACATCACCGTACACCTGAAAGACCTGCACTGGCTCCCCGTCAGCAAGAGAATCACGTTCAGACTCCTCACCCACGCACACAAGGCCCTCCACGACCTGGGCCCAAAGTACCTCAACGACCGCATGTCCTTCTACACGCCCACACGCCAGCTACGATCAACCAGCCACGCCCTCGCCACCGTACCACGCATCCGCAGAACCACCGCCGGAGGAAGATCCTTCTCCTACCTGGCGGCCAAGACCTGGAACTCCCTCCCCACTCACCTTCGGCGAACCCAGGACCATCTCGCCTTCAGGAAGCAGCTCAAGACCTGGCTGTTCGAGCAGTAACTTACCCCCTCCCCCAGCGCCTTGAGACCCTCCCGGGTGAGTAGCGCGCTCTATAAATGCCGTGATTGATTGATTGAACCACCATCAACATCACCAATACCACCACCACCGACACCACCACCACCAATACCACCACTAATACCACCACCAATACCATCACCACCAATTCAATACCACCATCACCAGCAATACCACCACCACCAATACCACCACCACCAATTCAATACCACTACCACCAATGCCAATACCACCGCCAATACCAATACCACCACCACCATTTCCACCAACAACAATATCACCAATACCACTGCCACCAATACACCAATGCCACCACCAATACCACCACCACCACTAATACTACCACCACCAATATCACCACCACCAATACCACCACCAATACCAATACCACCACCACCAATACCATCACCACCACCAATACCACCATCACCACCAATACCACCACCACCAATACCACCACCAATACCACCACCAAATCTACCAATATCACCCTCACCAATACCACCACCACCAATACCACCACCAATACCTCCACCACCAATACCACCAATTCCACCAATACCACCACCACCAATACCACCACCACTAATACCACCAATACCACCACCACCACTAATACCACCAACACTAATACCACCACCACCAATACCACCACCAAGACCACCACCACCAATACCACCACAACTACCACCACCAATATCACCACCAATACCAACACCAGTACCAACACCAATACCACCGTCACCAATACCACCGCCACCAATACCACCACTAATAAAACCAATACCACCACCACCGCCATCAATACCACCAACTCCACCACCACCAATACCACAACCACCAACACCACCACCATTACCACCACCACCAATACCACAACCACCAATACCACCACCATAAATCCCAATACCACCACTCCCAATACCACCACCAACACCAATACCACCACCACTGCCAATATCACCACCACCAATACCACCACCAACACCACCACCAATACCACCACCACCAATACCACCATCAATTCTACCACCACCAATACCACCACCAATACCAACACCACCAATTCAATACCACCATCACCAATACCACCGCCACCACCAATACCACCACCACCAATCAAATACCACCACCAATACCTCCACCACCAACACCAATACCACCACCAATGCCAATCCCACCACCAGCAATACACCAATGCCACCACCAATACCAATAATGCCACCACCAATACCACCACCACCACTAATACCACCACCACCAATACCACCACCACTAATACCACCACTAATACCACCAATGCCAATACCACCACCACCAATACCACCACCACCATCAATACCACCACCAATACCACCATCACCACCAATACCACCACCACCACCATTAATACCACCACCAATTCTACCACCAATACCATCACCAATACCAATACCTCCATCAATACCACCAATATCACCCCCACCAATACCACCACCACCAATTCCACCAATACCACCAGCAACACCACCACCAATACCACCACCACCAATACCACCACCAATACCACCACCATCAATCCCAATACCACCACCACCAATACCAACACAACCACCATCAACATCACCAATACCACCACCACCGACACCACCACCACCACTAATACCACCACCCATTCTACCACCACTAATACCACCACCAATACCATCACCACCAATTCAATACCACCATCACCAGCAATACCACCACCACCACCACCAATACCACCACCACCAATTCAATACCACTACCACCAATGCCAATACCACCGCCAATACCAATCCCACCACCAATACCACCAATTCCACCAACACCAACAACAATATCACCAATACCAATACCACTGCCACCACCAATACCACCACCACCACTAATACTACCACCACCAATACCACCACCACTAATACCACCACCAATACCAATACCACCACCACCAATACTATCACCACCACCAATACCACCATCACCACCAATACCATCACCACCAATACCACCAATACCACCACCAAATCCACCAATATCACCCTCACCAATACCACCACCACCAATACCACCACCAATACCTCCACCACCAATACCACCAATTCCATCAATACCACCACCAATACCACCACCACCAATACCACCACCACCACCAATACCACCACCACCACTAATACCACCACCACCAATACCACCACCACCACTAATACAACCACCACCAAGACCACCACCACCAATACCACCACCACCAATACCACCACAACTACCACCACCACCACCAATATCACCACCAATACCACCACCAATACCACCACCAATACCACCATCACCAATACCACCGCCACCAATACCACCACTAATAAAACCAATACCACCACCACCGCCATCAATACCACCAACTCCACCACCACCAATACCACAACCACCAACACCACCACCATTACCACCACCACCAATACCACAACCACCAATACCAAAACCACCAATACCACCACCACCAATACCACCACCACCACCAATACCACTACCACCCCCACCACCAATACCACCACCACCAATACCACCACCAATACCACCACCAATGCCACCACCAATGCCACCAATACCACCACCACCATCAATACCACCACCACCACCAATACCACCACCACCATTACCACCACCAACACCACCACCAATACCACCACCACCATAAATCCCAATACCACCACTCCCAATACCACCACCAATACCACCACCACCACCACCAATATCACCAATACCACCAATTCAATACCACCACCACCAATACCACCGCTACCACCAATACCACAACCACCAATACCACCACCACCAATACCACCACCAATTCCACCACCTCCAATACCACCACCAATACCACCACCAATACCACCACCAATACCACCATCACCACCAACACCAATAGCACCACCAATAATACCACCACCAATACCACCAATACCACCACCAAATCCACCAATATCACCCCCACCACCACCAATACCACCACCACCAATACCACCACCAATACCTCCACCACCAATACCACCAATTCCACCACCAATACCACCACTACCACCACCACCAATACCACCACCACCAATACCACTACCAATACCACCACCACCAATACCACCACCACCACTAATACCACCACCACCAATACCACCACAACTACCACCATCACCACCAATATCACCACCAAAACCATCACCACCAATACCACCGCCACCAATACCACCATTAATACAACCAATACCACCACCACTGCCACCATCAATACCACCAACTCCACCACCACCAATACCACCACCACCACCACAAATACCACCACCATTACCACCACCACCAATACCACAACCACCACCAATACCAGAAACACCAATACCACCACCAATTCCACCACCACCAATCCCACCACCAATACCACCACCAACACCACCCCTAACACCACCACCAATACCATCACCACCAATACCACCACCAATACCAATACCACCACCACCAATACCACCACCATCAATATCACCACCAATACCACCACCACCAATACCACCACCAATGCCACCACCAATGCCACCAATAGCACCACCACCACTATTACCACCACCACCAACAACACCACCACCAATACCACCACCATAAATCCCAATACCACCACTCCCAATACCACCATCACCACCACCACCAATACCACCACCAATACCACCACCACCACCAATTCCACCACCAGCACCACCACCATCAACACCACCAATACCACCACCAACACCACCAATACCACCACCATGAATTCCACCACCACCAACACCACCACCAATACCACCACCAATACCACCACCACCAATTCAATTCCACTACCACCAATACCAATACCACCGCCAATACAAATACCACCACCAATACCACCAATACCACGTCCACCAATACCACCAACAACAAAACCACCACCACCAATACACCAATGCCACCACCACTACCACCACCACCACTAATACCACCGCCACCAATACCACCACCATCTCTATTACCACCACCACCACCAATACCACCTACACCAATACCTCCACCACCACCACCAATATCACCAATACCACCACCACCACCACAATACCACCACCAATACCACCATGACCAACAATACCACCACCAATACCACCACCACCATTAATACCACCACCACCACCAATGCCACCACCACCGACACCACCACCAATACCACCACCCATTCTACCACCACTAATACCACCACCAATACCATCACCAACAATTCAATACCACCACCACCACCAATACCACCATCACCAGCAATACCACCACCACCAATACCACCACCACCAATTCAATACCACTACCACCAATGCCAATACCACCGCCAATAGCAATACCACCACCAATACCACCACCACCAATTCCACCAACACCAACAACAATATCACCAATACCAATACCACTGCCACCACCAATACCACCACCACCACTAATACTACCACCACCAATATCACCACCACTAATACCACCACCAATACCACCACCAATACCACCACCACCAATACCACCAATACCATCACCACCACCAATACCACCACCAATACCACCATCACCACCAATACCACCACCACCAATACCACCACCACCAATACCACCACCAATACCACCACCAAATCCACCAATATCACCCTCACCAATACCACCACCACCAATACCACCACCACCAATACCACCACCACCACCAATACCACCACCACCACTAATACCACCACCACCAATACCACCACCACCACTAATACCACCACCACTAATACCACCACCACCACCAATACCACCACCAAGACCACCACCACCAATACCACCACCACCAATACCACCACAACAACCACCACCAATATCACCACCAATACCACCACCAATACCACCACCAATACCACCATCACCAATACCACCGCCACCAATACCACCACTAATAAAACCAATACCACCAATACCACCACCACCGCCATCAATACCACCAACTCCACCACCACCAATACCACAACCACCAACACCACCACCATTACCACCACCACCAATACCACAACCACCAATACCACCACCAAAAATCCCAATACCACCACTCCCAATACCACCACCACCAATACCACCACCACCAATACCACTACCACCAATACCAACACCGCCAATACCAACACCACCACCACTGCCAATATCACCACCACCAATACCACCACCACCATCAATACCACCAATACCACCACCAATACCACCAACACCACCACCAATACCACCACCACCAATACCACCATCAATTCTACCACCACCAATACCACCACCAATACCAACACCACCAATTCAATACCACCATCACCAATACCACCGCCACCACCAATACCACCACCACCAATCCAATACCACCAATACCACCACCAATACCACCACCAATACCTCCACCACCAACACCAATCCCACCACCACCAATGCCAATCCCACCACCAGCAATACACCAATGCCACCACCAATACCACCAATGCCACCACCAATACCACCACCACCACTAATACCACCACCACCAATACCACCACCACCACCAATACCACCACCACTAATACCACCACCACCACCAATAACACCAATGCCAATACCACCGCCACCAATACCACCACCACCATCAATACCACCACCAATACCACCATCACCACCAATACCACCACCAATACCACCATCACCACCATTAATACCACCACCAATACCACCATCAATTCTACCACCAATACCACCACCAATACCAATACCACCAATACCACCATCAATACCACCAATATCACCCCCACCAATACCACCACCCCAATCAATACCCCCACCACCAATACCACCAATTCCACCAATACCACCACCAATACCACCACCAACACCACCACCAATACCACCACCACCAATACCACCACCAATACCACCACCATCAATACCACCACCACCACCACCAATACCACCACCAATGCCACATCCAATACCACCACCACCAATACCAACACAACCACCATCAACATCACCAATACCACCACCACCGACACCACCACCAATACCACCACCACCAATACCACCACCCATTCTACCACCACTAATACCACCACCAATACCATCACCACCAATTCAATACCACCACCACCAATGCCACCATCACCAGCAATACCACCAATACCACCACCACCAATTCAATACCACTACCACCAATGCCAATACCACCGCCAATACCAATACCACCACCAATACCACTACCAATACCACTGCCACCAATACACCAATGCCACCAGCAATACCACCAATACCACCACCACCACTAATACTACCACCATCAATACCACCACCACCACCACCAATACCACCACCAATGCCACATCCAATACCACCACCACCAATACCAACACAACCACCATCAACATCACCAATACCACCACCACCGACACCACCACCAATACCACCACCACCAATACCACCACCCATTCTACCACCACTAATACCACCACCAATACCATCACCACCAATTCAATACCACCACCACCAATGCCACCATCACCAGCAATACCACCAATACCACCACCACCAATTCAATACCACTACCACCTATGCCAATACCACCGCCAATACCAATACCACCACCAATACCACCAATACCACCACCACCAATTCCACCAACACCAACAACAATATCACCAATACCAATACCACTGCCACCAATACACCAATGCCACCAGCAATACCACCACCACCACCAATACCACCACCACCACCAATACCACCACCACCAATATCACCAATACCAATACCACAACCACCAATACCACTACCAATGTCACCACCACCAATACCACCACCACCACCAATACCACCACCACCACTAATACCACCACCACCAATACCACCACCAAGACCACCACCAACACCACCAATACCACCACAACTACCGCCACCACCACCAATATCACCACCAATACCACCACCCCACCAATACCCCCACCAATACCACCATCAGCAATACCACTGCCACCAATACCACCACTAATAAAACCAATACCACCAATACCAACACCACCGCCACCATCAATACCACCAACTCCAGCACCACCAATACCACCACCACCAACACCACCACCACCAACACCACCACCATTACCACCACCACCAATAACACAACCACCACCAATACCACAACCACCAATACCACAACCACCAATACCACCACCAATTCCACCACCACCAATACCACCACCACCACCATTACCACCACCACCACCAACACCACCAATACCACTACCACCACCACCAATACCATCACTACCACCAATACCAATACCACCACCCCCAAAACCACCACCATCAATATCACCACCAATACCACTACCACCAATTCCACCACCAATACCACCACCACCAATGCCACCACCAATGCCACCAATACCACCACCACCATCAATACCACCACCAATACCACCACCACCAATACCACCACCACCATTACCACCACCAATACCACCACCATCATAAATCCCAATACCACCACTCCCAATACCACCACCACCACCAATACCACCACCAATACCACTACATCCACTACCAACACCGCCAATACCACCACCAATACCACCACCAATACCACCACCACCAATACCACCACCACCAATACCACCACCACCAATTCCACCACCAGCACCATTACCATCAACACCACCAATACCACCACAACGAATACCACCACTACCAACACCACCAATACCAACACCAATACCACCACCACTGCCAATATCACCACCACCAATACCACCACCGCCAATACCACCACCACCAATACCAGCAATACCACCACCAATACCACCACAACCAACACCACCACCAATACCAACACCACCAATACCACCACCAATTCTACCACCACCAATACCACCACCAACACCACCAATTCAATACCACCATCACCAATACCACCGCCACCACCAATACCACCACCACCAATCCAATACCACCAATACCAATACCACCACCAATACCACCACCAATACCTCCACCACCAACACCAATACCACCACCACCAATGCCAATCCCACCACCAGCAATACACCAATGCCACCACCAATACCACCAATACCACCACCACCACCACTAATCCCACCACCACCAATACCACCACCACTAATACCACCACCACCACCAATACCACCAATGCCAAATACCACCGCCACCAATACCACCACCACCATCAATATCACCACCAATACCACCACCAATACCACCATCACCACCAATACCACCACCAATACCACCACCACCAATACCACCACCAATACCACCACCACCACCATTAATAGCACCACCAATATCACCACCAATTCTACCACCAATACCACCACCAATACCAATACCACCAATTCCACCAATACCACCACCAATACCACCACCAATACCACCAGCAACACCACCACCAAAACCACCACCACCAATACCACCACCATCAATCCCAATACCACCACCACCACCAATACCACCACCAATACCACCCCCACCAATACCAACACAACCACCATCAACATCACCAATACCACCACCACTGATACCACCACCAATACCACCACCACCAATACCACCACCCATTCTACCACCACTAATACCACCACCAATACCATCACCACCAATTCAATACCACCATCACCAGCGATACCACCACCACCACCACCAATACCATCACCACCAATTCAATACCACTACCACCAATGCCAATACCACCGCCAATACCAATACCAATACCAATACCACCACCAATACCACCACCACCAATTCCACCAACACCACAACAATATCACCAATACCACTGCCACCAATACACCAATGCCACCACCAATACCACCACCACCACTAATACTACCACCACCAATACCACTAATACCACCACCAATACCACCACCAATACCACCACCACCAATAGCACCAATATCACCAATACCATCACCACCACCAATACCACCACCAATACCACCATCACCACCAATACCACCACCACCAATACCACCATCAATACCACCACCAATACCACCAATACCACCACCAAATCCACCAATATCACCCTCACCAATACCACCACCACCAATACCACCACCAATACCTCCACCACCAATACCACCAATACCACCACCAATACCACCACCACCACCAATACCACCACCACCACCAATACCACCACCACCACCAATACCACAACCACCAATACCACCACCAATTCCACCACCACCAATACCACCACCAATACCACCACCACCACCAACACCACCAATACCACTACCACCACCACCACCAATACCATCACCACCAATACCACCACCACCACCAATACCACCACCCCCAATACCACCACCATCAATATCACCACCAATACCACTACCACCAATTCCACCACCAATACCACCACCAATGCCACCACCAATGCCACCAATACCACCACCACCATCAATACCACCACCTCCACCACCACCAATACCACCACCACCATTACCACTACCACCACCAACACCACCACCAATACCACCACCATCATAAATCCCAATACCACCACTCCCAATACCACCACCACCACCAATACCACCAACAATACCACTACAACCACTACCAACACCGCCAATACCACCACCAATACCACCACCACCGCCAATACCACCACCACCAATACCACCACCACCAATACCTCCATCACCAATTCCACCACCAGCACCACTACCATCAACACCACCAATACCACCACGACGAATACCACCACCACCAACACCACCACCAATACCACCACCAATACCACCACCAATACCACCACCACCAATTCAATACCACTACCACCAATACCAATACCACCGCCAATACAAATACCACCACCAATACCACCAATACCACCACCACCAATACCACCAACAACAAAACCACCACCACCAATACCACCACCACCAATACACCAATTCCACCACCAATACCACCACTAATACCACTGCCACCAATACCACCACCACTAATACCACCACCACCACCAATACCACCACCACCACCAATATCACCAATACCACCACCACCACCAATACCACCAATTCAATACCACCACCACCAATACCACCGCTACCACCAATACCACCACCAATACCACCACCACCAATCCAATACCACCAATACCAATAACACCACCAAAACCACCACCACCAATACCACCACCAATACCACCACCAATACCACAACCATTAATTCCACCACCAATACCACCACCAATTCCACCACCAATACCACCACCAATACCACCACCAATCACAATAGCACCAATACCACCATCAATACCACCAATATCACCCCCACCAATACCACCACCCCATCAATACCACCAATACCACCACCAATACCTCCACCACCAATACCACCAATTCCACCAATACCACCACCAATACCACCACCAATACCACCACCAATACCACCTCCAACACCACCACCAATACCACCACTACCAATACCACCACCAATACCACCACCATCAATCCCAATACCACCACCACCACCAATACCACCACCAATACCACCACCACCAATACCAACACCACCACCATCAACACCACCAATACCACCACCACCGACACCACCACCAATACCACCACCACCAATACCACCACCCATTCTACCACCACTAATACCACCACCAATACCATCACCACCAATTCAATACCACCACCACCAATACCACCATCACCACCAATACCACAACCACCAATACCACCACCACCAATTCAATACCACTACCACCAATACCACCACCAATACCACCACCACCAATTCTACCAACACAACAACAATATCACCAATACCAATACCAATACCACTGCCACCAATACACCAATGCCACCATCAATATCACCAATACCACCACCACCACTAATACCACCACCACCACCAATAATACCACCACTAATATCACCACTGCCACCAATACCACCACCACCAATACCAATACCACCACCACCAATACCACCAATACCACCACCACCACCAATACCACCACCAATACCACCACCAATACCACCATTACCACCAATACCACCACCATCAATAGCACCACCAATACCACCACCAATACCACCACCAATACCAATACCACCAACAAATCCACCAATATCACCCCACTAATACCACAACCACCAATACCATCACGAATACCACCACCACCAATACCACCACCAATACCACCAATTCCACCACCAATACCACCACCACCACCAATACCACCACTACCAATACCACCACCACCAATACCACCACCAATACCACCACCACCAATACCACCACCAATACCACCACCACCAATACCACCACAACTACCAACACCAATATCACCACCAATACCACCACCAATACCACCACCAATACCACCACCACCAATACCACCAACTCCACCAACTCCACCACCAATACCACCACCAATACCACCACCACCAATACCACCACCATTACCACCACCACCAATACCACAACCACCACCAATACCACAACCACCAATACCACCACCAATTCCACCACCACCAATACCACCACCACCACCAAAACCACCACCACCACCACCAATACCACTACCACCACCACCACCAATACCATCACCACCAATACCACCACCAATACCAATACCCCCACTACCAATACCACCACCACCAATACCACCACCATCAATATCACCACCAATACTACCACAACCAATACCATCACCAATGCCACCACCAATGCCACCAATACCACCACCACCATCAATTCCACCACCTCCACCACCACCACTATTACCACCACCACCACTATTACCACCACCACCACCACCACCAATACCACCACCATAAATCCCAATACCACCACTCCCAATACCACCACCACCAATACCACCACCAATACCACCACCACCAATACCACTACCACCACTACCAACACCGCCAATACCACCACCAATACCACCACCACCACCAATACCACCACCAATACCACCACCACCAATTCCACCACAGCACCACCACCGTCAACACCACCAATACCACCACCAACACCAACACCACCAATACCACCACCATGAATACCTCCACCAATACCACCACCACCAACACCACCACCAATACCACCACCAATACCACCACCATCAATTCAATACCACTACCACCAATACCACCGCCAATACAAATACCACCACCAATACCACGAATACCACCACCACCATTACCACCAACAACAAAACCACCACCACCAATACACCAATGCCACCACCAATACCACCACCACCAATACCACCACCTCCACCAATACCACCACCACCAATACCAATACCACCACCACCACCAATACCACCATGACCACCAATACCACCACCACCAATACCACCACCAATACCACCACCACCATTAATACCACCACCAATACCACCACCACCACCAATACCACTAATACCACCAACAAATCCACCAATATCACCCCCACCAATACCACCACCACCAATACCACCACCACCAACTCCACCACCAATACTTCCACCACCAATACCACCAATTCCACCAATACCACCACCAATACCTCCACCACCAATACCACCAATTCCACCAATACCACCACCAATTCCACCACCACCACCAATACCACCACCACAACTACCACCACCACCACCAATATCACCACCAATACCACCAATTCCACCAATACCACCACCAATATCACCACCACCAATACCACCACCACAAATACCACCACTACCAATACCAATACCACCACCACCAATACCACCACCACCACTAATACCACCACCACCAATACCACCACCAAGACCATCACCACCAATACCACCACAACTACCACCACCACCACCAATATCACCACCAATACCACCACCCCACCAATACCACCACCACCAATACCACCGCCACCAATACCACCACTAATAAAACCAATACCACCAATACCACCACCACAGCCACCATCAATACCACCAACTCCACCACCACCAATAACACCACCACAAATACCACCACCACCAATACCACCACCATTACCACCACCACCAATACCATCACCACCAATACCACCACCAATACCAATACCACCACCACCAATACCACCACCATCAATATCACCACCAATACCACCACCACCAATACCACCACCAATGCCACCACCAATGCCACCAATACCACCACCACCACTATTACCACCACCACCAACACCACCACCAATACCATCACCATAAATCCCAATACCACCACTCCCAATACCACCGTCACCACCACCACCAATACCACCACCACCAATACCACTACCACCACTACCAACACCACCAATACCACCACCAATACCACCACCACCAATACCACCACCACCAATACCACCACCAGCACCACCACCATCAACACCACCAATACCACCACCAACACCACCTCCACCAACACCACCAATACCACCACCATGAATTCCACCACCACCAACACCACCACCAATACCACCACCATCAATTCAATTCCACTACCACCAATACCAATACCACCGCCAATACAAATACCACCACCAATACCACGTCCACCAATACCACCAAGAACAAAACCACCACCACCAATACCACCACCACCAGTACACCAATGCCACCACCAATACCACCACCACCACTAATACCACCGCCACCAATACCACCACCACTAATACCACCACCACCACCAATACCACCACCACTAATACCACCACCACCACCAATACCACCACCACCAATACCTCCACCACCACCACCAATATCACCAATACCACCACCACCACAATACCACCACCAATACCACCATGACCAACAATACCATCACCACCAATACCACCACCAATACCACCACCACCAATACCACTAATACCACCACCAAATCCACCAATATCACCCCCACCAATACCACCACCACCAATACAACCACCACCACCAATACCACCACCACCAACTCCACCACCAATACCTCCACCACCAATACCACCAATTCCACCAATACCACCACCACCGCCAATACCACCACCACCAATACCACCACCAGCATTACCACTACCAATTCCACCACCACCAATACAACCACCACCACTAATACCACCACCACCAATACCACCACAACTACCACCACCACCACCAATATCACCACCAATACCACCAATTCCACCAATACCACCACCAATACCACCACCACCACCAATACCACCACCACCAATATCACCAATACCAATACCACAACCACCAATACCACTACCAATACCACCACCACCAATACCACCACCACCAATACCACCACCACCACCAATACCACCACCACCAATATCACCAAGACCAATACCACAACCACCAATACCACTACCAATATCACCACCACCAATACCACCACCACCACCAATACCACCACCACCACTAATACCACCGCCACCAATACCAAGGCCACCACCAACACCACCAATACCACCACAACTACCGCCACCACCACCAATATCACCACCAATACCACCACCCCACCAATACCCCCACCAATACCACCATCAGCAATACCACTGCCACCAATACCACCACTAATAAAACCAATACCACCAATACCAACACCACCGCCACCATCAATACCACAAACTCCAGCACCACCAATACCACCACCACCAACACCACCACCACCAACACCACCACCATTACCACCACCACCAATAACACAACCACCACCAATACCACAACCACCAATACCACAACCACCAATACCACCACCAATTCCACCACCACCAATACCACCACCACCACCAACACCACCAATACCACTACCACCACCACCAATACCATCACCACCAATACCACCACCAATACCACCACCCCCAATACCACCACCATCAATATCACCACCAATACCACTACCACCAATTCCACCACCAATACCACCACCACCAATGCCACCACCAATGCCACCAATACCACCACCACCATCAATACCACCACCAATACCACCACCACCAATACCACCACCACCATTACCACCACCAACACTACCACCAATACCACCACCATCATAAATCCCAATACCACCACTCCCAATACCACCACCAATACCACCACCAATACCACTACATCCACTACCAACACCGCCAATACCACCACCAATACCACCACCACCGCCAATACCACCACCACCAATACCACCACCACCAATACCACCACCACCAATTCCACCACCACCACCATTACCATCAACACCACCAATACCACCACAACAAATACCACCACTACCAACACCGCCAATACCAACACCAATACCACCACCACTGCCAATATCACCACCACCAATACCACCACCACCAATACCACCACCACCAATACCAGCAATACCACCACCAATACCACCACAACCAACACCACCACCAATACCACCACCACCAATACCAACACCAATTCTACCACCACCAATACCACCACCAATACCAACACCACCAATTCAATACCACCATCACCAATACCACCGCCACCACCAATACCACCACCACCAATCCAATACCACCAATACCAATACCACCACCAATACCAATACCACCACCAATACCTCCACCACCAACACCAATACCACCACCACCAATGCCAATCCCACCACCAGCATTACACCAATGCCACCACCAATACCACCACCACCACTAATACCACCACCACCAATACCACCACCACCAATACCACCACCACTAATACCACCACCACCACCAATACCACCAATGCCAATACCACCGCCACCAATACCACCACCACCATCAATATCACCACCAATACCACCACCAATACCACCATCACCACCAATACCACCACCAATACCACCACCACCAATACCACCACCACCACCACCATTAATAGCACCACCAATTCTAACACCAATACCACCACCAATACCAATACCACCAATTCCACCAATACCACCACCAATACCACCACCAATACCACCAGCAACACCACCACCAAAACCACCACCACCAATACCACCACCATCAATCCCAATACCACCACCACCACCAATACCACCACCAATACCACCACCACCAATACCAACACAACCACCATCAACATCACCAATACCACCACCACCGATACCACCACCAATACCACCACCACCAATACCACCACCCATTCTACCACCACTAATACCACCACCAATACCATCACCACCAATTGAATACCACCACCAACAATACCACCATCACCAGCAATACCACCACCACCACCACCAATACCACCACCACCAATTCAATACCACTACCACCAATGCCAATACCACCGCCAATACCAATACCAATACCACCACCAATACCACCACCACCAATTCCACCAACACCACAACAATATCACCAATACCAATACCACTGCCACCAATACACCAATGCCACCACCAATACCACCACCACCACTAATACTACCACCACCAATACCACCACCACTAATACCACCACCAATACCACCACCAATACCACCACCACCAATATCACCAATACCATCACCACCACCAATACCACCACCAATACCACCGTCACCACCAATACCACCACCACCAATACCACCATCAATACCACCACCAATACCACCAATACCACCACCAAATCCACCAATATCACCCTCACCAATACCACCACCACCAATACCACCACCAATACCTCCACCACCAATACCACCAATACCACCACCAATACCACCACCACCACCAATACCACCACCACCACCAATACCACCACCACCACCAATACCACCACCACCACCACCACCAATACCACAACCACCAATACCACCACCAATTCCACCACCACCAATACCACCACCACCACCAATACCACCACCACCACCACCAACACCACCAATACCACTACCACCACCACCACCAATACCATCACCACCAATACCACCACCACCACCAATACCACCACCCCCAATACCACCACCATCAATATCACCACCAATACCTCTACCACCAATTCCACCACCAATACCACCACCAATGCCACCACCAATGCCACCAATACCACCACCACCATCAATACCACCACCACCACCAATACCACCACCACCATTACCACTACCACCACCAACACCACCACCAATACCACCACCATCATAAATCCCAATACCACCTCTCCCAATACCACCACCACCACCAATACCAGCGCCTTGAGACCCTCGCGGGTATGTAGTGCGCTTTATAAGTGACATGATTGATTGATTGATTGAATACCACCACCAATACCACTACAACCACTACCAACACCGCCAATACCACCACCAATACCACCACCACCGCCAATACCACCACCACCAATACCACCACCACCAATACCCCCATCACCAATTCCACCACCAGCACCACTACCATCAACACCACCAATACCACCACGACCAATACCACCACCACCAACACCACCACCAATACCACCACCAATACCACCACCAATACCACCACCACCAATTCAATACCACTACCACCAATACCAATACCACCGCCAATACAAATACCGCCACCAATACCACCAATACCACCACCACCAATACCACCAACACCAACAACAAAACCACCACCACCAATACCACCACCACCAATACACCAATTCCACCACCAATACCACCACTAATACCACTGCCACCAATACCACCACCACTAATACCACCACCACCACCAATACCACCACCACCAATATCACCACCACCACCAATATCACCAATACCACCACCACCACCAATACCACCAATTCAATACCACCACCACCAAAACCACCGCTACCACCAATACCACCACCAATACCACCACCACCAATCCAATACCACCAATACCAATAACACCACCAATACCACCACCACCAATACCACCACCAATACCACCACCAATACCACAACCATTAATTCCACCACCATTACCACCACCAATTCCACCACCAATACCACCACCAATCACAATAGCACCAATACCACCATCAATACCACCAATATCACCCCCACCAATACCACCACCCCCATCAATACCACCAATACCACCACCAATACCTCCACCACCAATACCACCAATTCCACCAATACCACCACCAATACCACCACTAACACCACCACCAATACCACCACCATCATAAATCCCAATACCACCACTCCCAATACCACCACCACCACCAATACCAGCGCCTTGAGACCCTCGCGGGTATGTAGTGCGCTTTATAAGTGACATGATTGATTGATTGATTGAATACCACCACCAATACCACTACAACCACTACCAACACCACCAATACCACCACCAATACCACCACCACCGCCAATACCATCACCACCAATACCACCACCACCAATACCCCCATCACCAATTCCACCACCAGCACCACTACCATCAACACCACCAATACCACCACGACGAATACCACCACCACCAACACCACCACCAATACCACCACCAATACCACCACCAATACCACCACCACCAATTCAATACCACTACCACCAATACCAATACCACCGCCAATACAAATACCACCACCAATACCACCAATACCACCACCACCAATACCACCAACACCAACAACAAAACCACCACCACCAATACCACCACCACCAATACACCAATTCCACCACCAATACCACCACTAATACCACTGCCACCAATACCACCACCACTAATACCACCACCACCACCAATACCACCACCACCAATACCACCACCACCACCAATATCACCAATACCACCACCACCACCAATACCACCAATTCAATACCACCACCACCAATACCACTGCTACCACCAATACCATCACCAATACCACCACCACCAATCCAATACCACCAATACCAATAACACCACCAATACCACCACCACCAATACCACCACCAATACCACCACCAATACCACAACCATTAATTCCACCACCAATACCACCACCAATTCCACCACCAATACCACCACCAATCACAATAGCACCAATACCACCATCAATACCACCAATATCACCCCCACCAATACCACCACCCCCATCAATACCACCAATACCACCACCAATACCTCCACCACCAATACCACCAATTCCACCAATACCACCACCAATACCACCACCAATACCACCACCAATACCACCTCCAACACCACCACCAATACCACCACTACCAATACCACCACCAATACCACCACCATCAATCCCAATACCACCACCACCACCAATACCACCACCAATACCACCACCACCAATACCACCACCACCAATACCAACACCACCACCATCAACACCACCAATACCACCACCACCGACACCACCACCAATACCACCACCACCAATACCACCACCCATTCTACCACCACTAATACCACCACCAATACCATCACCACCAATTCAATACCAATACCACCATCACCACCAATACCACAACCACCAATACCACCACCACCAATTCAATACCACTACCACCAATGCCAATACCACCACCATTACCACCACCACCAATTCTACCAACACCAACAACAATATCACCAATACCAATACCAATACCACTGCCACCAATACACCAATGCCACCATCAATATCACCAATACCACCACCACCACTAATACCACCACCACCAATAATACCACCACTAATATCACCACCGCCACCAATACCACCACCACCAATACCAATACCACCACCACCAATACCACCAATACCACCACCACCAATACCACCACCAATACCACCACCAATACCACCATTACCACCAATACCACCACCATCAATAGCACCACCAATACCACCACCAATACCACCACCACCACCAATACCACCAACAAATCCACCAATATCACCCCCACTAATACCACAACCACCAATACCACCACGAATACCACCACCACCAATACCACCACCAATACCACCAATTCCACCACCAATACCACCACCACCACCAATACCACCACTACCAATACCACCACCACCAATACCACCACCAATACCACCACCACCAATACCACCACCAATACCACCACCACCAATACCACCACAACTACCACCACCAATATCACCACCAATACCACCACCAATACCACCACCACCAATACCACCAACTCCACCAACTCCACCACCAATACCACCACCAATACCACCACCAACAATACCACCACCATTACCACCACCACCAATACCACAACCACCACCAATACCACAACCACCAATACCACCACCAATTCCACCACCACCAATACCACCACCACCACCAAAACCACCACCACCACCACCAATACCACTACCACCAATACCATCACCACCAATACCACCACCAATACCAATACCCCCACTACCAATACCACCACCACCAATACCACCACCATCAATATCACCACCAATACCACCACGACCAATACCATCACCAATGCCACCACCAATGCCACCAATACCACCACCACCATCAATACCACCAATATCAGCCCCACCAATACCACCACCCCCACCAATACCACCAATACCACCACCAATTCCACCAATACCACCACCACCAATACCACCACCAATTCCACCACCAATACAACCACCATCAATCCCAATACCTCCATCCCCACCAATAGCACCACCAATACCACCACCACCAATACCACCACCACCAAATACCAACACCACCACCATCAACACCACCAATACCAACACCAATACCACCACCACCGACACCACCACCAATACCACCACCACCAATACCACCACCCATTCTACCACCACTAATACCACCACCAATACCATCACCACCAATTTAATACCATCACCACCAATACCACCAATACCACCGACACCAATACACCAATGCCACCACCAATATCACCAATACCACCACCACCACTAATACCACCACCACCAATACCACCACCACTAATACCACCACAGCCACCAATACCACCACCACCAATACCACCACCACCAATACCACCAATACCACCACCACCACCAATACCACCACCAATACCACCATCACCAATACCACCACCACCAATAGCACCACCAATACCACCACCAATACCACCACCAAATCCACCAATATCACCCCCACCAATACCACCACCACCAATACCACCACCAATACCACCACCATCAATACCACCAATTCCAACACCAATACCACCACCACCAATACCACCACCACCAATACCACCACCACCAATACCACTACCAATACCACCACCACCAATACCACCACCACCACCAATACCACCACCACCACTAATACCACCACCACCAATACCACCACCACCAATACCACCACCACCAATACCACCACAACTACCACCACCACCACCAATATCACCACCAATACCACCACCACCAATACCACCGCCACCAATACCACCACTAATACAACCAATACCACCACCACCATCAATACCACCAACTCCACCACCACCAATACCACCACCACCAATACCACCACCATTACCACCACCACCAATACCACAACCACCACCAATACCACAACCACCAATACCACCACCACCACCAATACCACCACCACCACCAATACCACCACCAACACCACCACCACCAATACCACTACCACCACCAATACCATCACCACCAATACCACCACCAATACCAATACCACCACCACCAATACCACCACCATCAATATCACCACCAATACCACCACCACCAATACCACCACCAATGCCACCAATACCACCACCACCATCAATACCACCACCTCCACCACCACCACTATTACCACCACCAACACCACCACCAATACCACCACCAATACCAATACCACCACCACCAATACCACCACCATCAATATCACCACCAATACCACCACCACCAATTCCACCACCAATACCTCCACCAATGCCACCACCAATGCCACCAATACCACCACCAATTCCACCATCAACAATACCACCAATACCACCACCACCACCAACACCACCACCACCAATACCACTACCACCACCACCACCAATACCATCACCACCAATTACACCACCAATGCCACCACCAATGCCACCAATACCACCACCACCATCAATACCACCACCTCCACCACCACCAGTACCACCACCACCATTACCACCACCAACACCACCACCAATACCACCACCATCATAAATCCCAATACCACCACTCCCAATACCACCACCACCACCAATACCACCACCACCAATACCACTACCACCACTACCAACACCGCCAATACCACCACCAATACCACCACCACCGCCAATACCACCACCACCAATACCACCAATTCCAGCACCACCACCATCAACACCACCAATACCAACACCACAAATACCACCACAAATACCATCACCACCAACACCACCACCAATACCATCACCAATACCACCACCAATACCACCACCACCAATTCAATACCACTACCACCAATACCAAAACCACCGCCAATACAAATACCACCACCAATACCACCACCACCAATACCACCAATACCACCACCACCAATACACCAATACACCAATGCCAACACCAATACCACCACTAATACCACTGCCACCAATACCACCATCACTAATACCACCACCACCACCAATACCAATACCACCACCACCACCACCAATACCAACAATTCAATACCACCACCACCATTACCACCGCCACCACCAATACCACCACCAATACCACCACCACCAATCCAATGCCACCAATACCAATAGCACCACCAATACCTCCACTAATACCACTGCCACCAATACCACCACCACTAATACCACCACAACCACCAATACCACCACCAATACCAATACCACCACCACCACCACCAATACCACCAATTCAATACCACCACCACCATTACCACCGCCACCACCAATACCAATACCAATACCACCACCACCAATGCCAATACCACCACCAGCAATACACCAATGCCACCACCAATACAACCAATACCACCACCACCACTAATACCACCACCACCACCAATACCAACACCACCAATACCACCACCACTAATACCACCACCACCACCAATACCAATACCACCGCCACCAATACCACCACCACCATCATTACCACCACCAATACCACCACCAATACCACCATCACCACCAATACCACCACCAATACCACCACCACCAATACCACCACCAATACCACCACCATTAATACCACCACCAATACCACCACCAATACCAGCACCAATAACAATAGCACCAATACCACCATCAATACCACCAATATCAACCCCACCAATAACACCACCCCCACCAATACCACTACCAATACCTCCACCACCAATTCCACCTATTCCACCAATACCACCACCAATACCACCACCAATACCACCACCAATACCACCACCAATACCACCACCAACACCACCACCAATACCACCACCACCAATACCACCACCAATACCACCACCACCAATACCACCACCCATTCTACCACCACTAATACCACCAGCAATACCATCACCACCAATTCAATACCATCACCACCAATACCACCATCATCACCAATACCACCACCACCACCGCCAATACCACCACCACCAATTCAATACCACTACCACCAATGCCAATACCACCGCCAATACCAATACCACCACCAATACTACCAATACCACCACCACCAATTCCACCAACACAAACAACAATATCACCAATACCAATACCACCACCACCAATACACCAATGCCACCACCAATATCACCAATACCACCACCACCACTAATACCACCACCACCAATACCACCACCACTAATACCACCACAGCCACCAATACCACCACTACCAATACCAATACCACCACCACCAATACCACCACCACCACCAATACCACCACCAATACCACCATCACCACCAATACCACCACCACCATTAGTACCACCAATACCACCACCAATACCACCACCACCACCAATACCACCACCAAATCCACCAATATCACCCCCACCAATACCACCACCACCAATACCACCACCACCAATACCACCACCAATACCACCAATTCCACCACCAATACCACCACCACCACCAATACCACCACCACCACCAATACCACCACCACCAATACCACCACCAATACCACCACCACCAATACCACCCCAACCACCACCACCACCAATATCACCACCAATACCACCACCAATACCACCACCACCAATACCATCACCACCAATACCACCACTAATACAACCAATACCACCAAAACCACCACCACCATCAATACCACCAACTCCACCACCACCAATACCACCACCACCAATACCACCACCATAACCACCACCACCAATACCACAACCACCACCAATACCACACCCACCAATACCACCACCACCAATACCAACACCAATTCCACCACCACCAATACCACCACCACCACCAATACCACTACCACCACCACCAACAATACCATCACCACCAATACCAATACCACCACCACCAATACCACCACCATCAATATCACCACCAATACCACCACCACCAATACCACCACCAATGCCACCAATACCACCACCACCATCAATACCACCACCTCCACCACCACCACCACTATTACCACCACCAACACCACCACCAATACCACCACCATAAATCCCAATACCACCACTCCCAATACCACCACCACCAATACCACCACCAATACCACCACCACCACCAATACCACTACCACCACTACCAACACCGCCAATACCACCAACAATACCACCACCACCACCAATACCACCACCAATACCACCACAACCAATTGCACCACCAGCACCACCACCATCAACACCACCAATACCACCACCAACACCACCACCAACACCTCCAATACCACCACCATGAATACCACCACCAATACCACCACCACCAACACCACCACCAATACCACCACCACCAATTCAATACCACTACCACCAATACCAATACCACCGCCAATACAAATACCACCACCACCAATACCACCAACAACAAAACCACCACCACCAATACCACCACCACCATTAATACCACCACCAATACCACCACCACCACCAATACCACTAATACCACTACCAAATCCACCAATATCACCCCCACCAACACCACCACCACCAATACCACCACCAATACCACCACCACCAACTCCACCACCAATACCTCCACCACCAATACCACCAATTCCACCAATACCACCACCAATACCACCACCACTACCAATACCACCACCACCAATACCGCCACCAGCATTACCACTACCAATACCACCACCACCAATATCACCACCACCAATACCACCACCAATACCACCACCACTACCAATACCACCAATACCAATACCACCGCCACCAATACCACCATCAATACCACCACCAATACCACCATCACCACCAATACCACCACTAATACCACCACCACCAATACCACCACCATTAATACCACCACCAATACCACCACCAATTCCACCACCAATACCACCACCAATAACAATAGCACAAATACCACCATCAATACCACCAATATCAGCTCCACCAATACCACCACCCCCACCAATACCACCAATACCACCACCAATACCTCCACCACCAATACCACCAATTCCACCAATACCACCACCATCAATACCACCACCAATACCACCACCATCAATCCCAATACCACCATCCCCACCAATAGCACCACCAATACCACCACCACCAATACCACCACCACCAATACCAACACCACCACCATCAACACCACCAATACCACCACCAATACCACCACCACCGACACCACCACCAATACCTCCACCACCAATACCACCACCCATTCTACCACCACTAATACCACCACCAATACCATCACCACCAATTTAATACCATCACCACCAATACCACCATCACCACCAATACCACCACCACCACCACCAATACCACCACCACCAATTCAATACCACTACCACCAATGCCAATACCACCGCCAATACCAATACCACCACCAATTCCACCAACACCAACAACAATATCACCAATACCAATACCACCACCACCAATACACCAATGCCACCACCAATATCAATAATACCACCACCACCACTAATACCACCACCACCAATACCACCACCACTAATACCACCACAGCCACCAATACCACCACCACCAATACCAATACCACCACCACCAATACCACCAATACCACCACCACCACCAATACCACCACCAAATCCACCAATATCACCCCCACCAATACCACCACCACCAATTCCAACACCAATACCACCAACACCAATACCACCACCACCAATACCACCACCACCAATACCACTACCAATACCACTACCAATACCACCACCACCAATACCACCACCACCAATACCACCACCACCACCACTAATACCACCACCACCAATACCACCACCCATACCACCACCACCAATACCACCACAACTACCACCACCACCACCAATATCACCACCAATACCACCACCAATACCACCACTACCAATACCACCGCCACCAATACCACCACTAATACAACCAATACCACCAATACCACCACCACTGCCACCATCAATACCACCAACTCCACCACCACCACCACCAATACCACCACCATTACCACCACCACCAATACCACAACCACCACCAATACCACAACCACCAATACCACCACCACCAATACCACCACCAATTCCACCACCACCAATACCACCACCACCAATACCACCACCACCAATACCACTACCACCGCCACCACCAATACCATCACAACGAATACCACCACCAATACCAATACCACAACCACCAATACCACCACCATCAATATCACCACCAATACCACCACCACCAATACCACCACCAATGCCACCACCAATGCCACCAATACCACCACCACCATCAATACCACCACCTCCACCACTATTACTACCACCAACACCACCACCAATACCTCCACCATAAATCCCAATACCACCACTCCCAATACCACCACCAATACCACCACCAATACCACCACCACCAATACCACTACCACCACTACCAACACCGCCAATACCACCACCAATACCACCACCACCACCAATACCACCACCACCAATACCATCACCACAAATACCACCACCACCAATTCCACCACCAGCACCACCACCATCAACACCACTAATACCACCACCAACACCACCACCACCAACACCACCAATACCACCACCATGAATACCACCACCAATACCACCACCAATACCACCACCACAAACACCACCACCAATACCACCACCAATACCACCACCACCAATTCAATACCACTACAACCAATACCAATACCACCGCCAATACAAATACCACCACCAAATCCACCAATACCACCACCACCAATACCACCAACAACAAAACCACCACCACCAATACCACCACCACCAATACACCAATGCCACCACCAATACAACTACCACCACCACTAATACCACCGCCACCAATTCCACCACCACTAATACCACCACCACCACCAATACCACCACCACCAATACCAATACCACCACCACCAATATCACCAATACCACCACCACCACAAATACCACCACGAATACCACCATGACCACCAATACCACCACCACCACCATTAATACCACCACCAATACCACCACCAATACCACTAATACCACCACCAAATCCACCAATATCACCCTCACCAATACCCCCACCACCAATACCACCACCACCAATACCACCACCAATACCACTACCACCACTACCAACACCGCCAATACCACCACCACCACCACCACCAATACCACCACCACCAATACCACCACCACCAATACCACCACAACCAATTCTACCACCAGCACCACCACCATCAACACCACCAATACCACCACCAACACCACCACCACCAACACCACCACCATGAATACCACCACCAATACCACCACCACCAACACCACCACCAATACCACCACCATTACCACCACCACCAATTCAATACCACTACCACCAATACCAATACCACCGCCATACAAATACCACCACCAATACCGCCACCACCAATACCACCACCACCATTAATACCACCACCAATACCACCACCACCACCAATACAACTAATAGCACCACCAAATCCACCAATATCACCCCCACCAACACCACCACCACCAATACCACCACCACCACCAATACCACCACCACCAACTCCACCACCAATACCTCCACCACCAATTCCACCAATTCCACCAATACCACCACCAATACCACCACCAATACCAATACCACCACCACCAATACCGCCACCAGCATTACCACTACCAATACCACCACCACCAATACCACCACCACCACCACCAATACAACCACCACCAATACCAACACCAATACCACCACCACTACCAATACCACCAATACCAATACCACCGCCACCAATACCACCAATACCAACACCAATACCACCACCAATGCCACCACCAATACCACCATCACCACCAATACCACCACCAATACCACCACCAATACCACCACCATTAATACCACCACCAATACCACCACTAATTCCACCACCAATACCACCACCAATAACAATAGCACAAATACCACCATCAATACCACAAATATCAGCCCCACCAATACCACCACCCCCACCAATACCACCACCAATACCTCCACCACCAATTCCACCAATACCACCACCAATACCACCACCAATATCACCACCAATACCACCACCACCAATGCCACCACCATCAATCCCAATACCACCATCCCCAACAATAGCACCACCAATACCACCACCACCAATACCACCACCACCAATACCAAAACCACCACCATCAACACCACCAATACCACCACCACTGACACCACCACCAATACCACCACCCATTCTACCACCACTAATACCACCACCAATACCATCACCACCAATACCACCATCACCAACAATACCACCACCAACAATACCACCACCACCAATTCAATACCACTACCACCAATGCCAATACCACCGCCAATACCAATACCAATACCACCACCAATACCACCACCACCAATTCCACCAACACCAACAACAATATCACCAATACCAATACCACTGCCACCAATACACCAATGCCACCACCAATATCACCAATACCACCACCACCACTAATACCACCACCACCAATACCACCACCACTAATACCACCACAGCCACCAATACCACCACCACCAATACCAATACCACCACCACCAATAGCACCAATACCACCACCACCTCCAATACCACCATCACCAATACCACCACCACCAATAGCCCCACCAATACCACCACCAATACCACCACCACCACCAATACCACCACCAAATCCACCAATATCACCCCCACCAATATCACCCCCACCAATACCACCACCAATACCACCAATTCCAACACCAATACCACCACCACCAATACCACCACCACCAATACCACCACCACCAATACCACTACCAATACCACCACCACCACCTCCAATACCACCACCAATACCACCATCACCAATACCACCACCACCAATAGCACCACCAATACCACCACCAATACCACCACCACCACCAATACCACCACCACCACTAATACCACCACCACCAATACCACCACCAATACCACCACCACCACCAATACCACCACCACCAATACCACCACCATTACCACCACCACCAATACCACAACCACCACCAATACCACAACCACCAATACCACCACCACCAATACCACCACCAATACCACCACCAACACCACCAACACCAATACCACCGCCACCACCAATACCATCACCACCAATAGCACCACCAATACCAATACCACCACCACCAATACCACCACCATCAATATCACCACCAATACCACCACCACCAATGCCACCAATACCACCACCACCATCAATACCACCACCTCCACCACCACCACTATTACCACCACCAACACCACCACCAATACCACCACCATAAATCCCAATACCACCACTCCCAATACCACCACCACCACCACCAATACCACCACCAATACCACCACCAATACCACTACCACCAATACCACTACCACCACCACCAACACCGCCAATACCACCACCAATACCACCACCACCACCAATACCAGCACCACCAATACCACCACCACAAATACCACCACCACCAATTCCACCACCAGCACCACCACCATCAACACCACCAATACCACCACCAACACCACCACCACCACCACCAACACCACCAATACCACCACCACCAATACCACCACCAATACCACCACCAATACCACCACCACCAATTCAATACCACTACCACCAATACCAATACCACCGCCAATACAAATACCACCACCAATACCACCAATACCACCACCACCAATACCACCAACACCAACAACAAAACCACCACCACCAACACCGCCAATACCACCACCAATACCACCACCACCACCAATACCAGCACCACCAATACCACCACCACAAATACCACCACCACCAATTCCACCACCAGCACCACCACCATCAACACCACCAATACCACCACCAACACCACCACCACCACCACCAACACCACCAATACCACCACCACCAATACCACCACCAATACCACCACCAATACCACCACCACCAATTCAATACCACTACCACCAATACCAATACCACCGCCAATACAAATACCCACCACCAATACCACCAATACCACCACCACCAATACCACCAACACCAACAACAAACCACCACCACCAATACCACCACCACCAATACACCAATTCCACCACCAATACCACCACTAATACCACTGCCACCAATACCACCACCACTAATACCACCACCACCACCAATACCACCACCACCAATACCACCACCACCACCAATATCACCAATACCACCACCACCACCAATACCACCAATCCAATACCACCACCACCAATACCACTGCTACCACCAATACCATCACCAATACCACCACCACCAATCCAATACCACCAATACCAATAACACCACCAATACCACCACCACCAATACCACCACCAATACCACCACCAATACCACAACCATTAATTCCACCACCAATACCACCACCAATTCCACCACCAATACCACCACCAATCACAATAGCACCAATACCACCATCAATACCACCAATATCACCCCCACCAATACCACCACCCCATCAATACCACCAATACCACCACCAATACCTCCACCACCAATACCACCAATTCCACCAATACCACCACCAATACCACCACCAATACCACCACCAATACCACCTCCAACACCACCACCAATACCACCACTACCAATACCACCACCAATACCACCACCATCAATCCCAATACCACCACCACCACCAATACCACCACCAATACCACCACCACCAATACCACCACCACCAATACCAACACCACCACCATCAACACCACCAATACCACCACCACCGACACCACCACCAATACCACCACCACCAATACCACCACCCATTCTACCACCACTAATACCACCACCAATACCATCACCACCAATTCAATACCAATACCACCATCACCACCAATACCACAACCACCAATACCACCACCACCAATTCAATACCACTACCACCAATGCCAATACCACCACCATTACCACCACCACCAATCCTACCAACACCAACAACAATATCACCAATACCAATACCAATACCACTGCCACCAATACACCAATGCCACCATCAATATCACCAATACCACCACCACCACTAATACCACCACCACCAATACCACCACCACTAATATCACCACCGCCACCAATACCACCACCACCAATACCAATACCACCACCACCAATACCACCAATACCACCACCACCAATACCACCACCAATACCACCACCAATACCACCATTACCACCAATACCACCACCATCAATAGCACCACCAATACCACCACCAATACCACCACCACCACCAATACCACCAACAAATCCACCAATATCACCCCCACTAATACCACAACCACCAATACCACCACGAATACCACCACCACCAATACCACCACCAATACCACCACTTCCACCACCAATACCACCACCACCACCAATACCACCACTACCAATACCACCACCACCAATACCACCACCAATACCACCACCACCAATACCACCACCAATACCACCACCACCAATACCACCACAACTACCACCACCAATATCACCACCAATACCACCACCAATACCACCACCACCAATACCACCAACTCCACCAACTCCACCACCAATACCACCACCAATACCACCACCAACAATACCACCACCATTACCACCACCACCAATACCACAACCACCACCAATACCACAACCACCAATACCACCACCAATTCCACCACCACCAATACCACCACCACCACCAAAACCACCACCACCACCACCAATACCACTACCACCAATACCATCACCACCAATACCACCACCAATACCAATACCCCCACTACCAATACCACCACCACCAATACCACCACCATCAATATCACCACCAATACCACCACCACCAATACCATCACCAATGCCACCACCAATGCCACCAATACCACCACCACCATCAATACCACCAATATCAGCCCCACCAATACCACCACCCCCACCAATACCACCAATACCACCACCACTCCACCAATACCACCACCACCAATACCACCACCAATTCCACCACCAATACAACCACCATCAATCCCAATACCTCCATCCCCACCAATAGCACCACCAATACCACCACCACCAATACCACCACCACCAATACCAACACCACCACCATCAACACCACCAATACCAACACCAATACCACCACCACCGACACCACCACCAATACCACCACCACCAATACCACCACCCATTCTACCACCACTAATACCACCACCAATACCATCACCACCAATTTAATACCATCACCACCAATACCACCAATACCACCGACACCAATACACCAATGCCACCACCAATATCACCAATACCACCACCACCACTAATACCACCACCACCAATACCACCACCACTAATACCACCACAGCCACCAATACCACCACCACCAATACCACCACCACCAATACCACCAATACCACCACCACCACCAATACCACCACCAATACCACCATCACCAATACCACCACCACCAATAGCACCACCAATACCACCACCAATACCACCACCAAATCCACCAATATCACCCCCACCAATACCACCACCACCAATACCACCACCAATACCACCACCATCAATACCACCAATTCCAACACCAATACCACCACCACCAATACCACCACCACCAATACCACCACCACCAATACCACTACCAATACCACCACCACCAATACCACCACCACCACCAATACCACCACCACCACTAATACCACCACCACCAATACCACCACCACCAATACCACCACCACCAATACCACCACAACTACCACCACCACCACCAATATCACCACCAATACCACCACCACCAATACCACCGCCACCAATACCACCACTAATACAACCAATACCACCACCACCATCAATACCACCAACTCCACCACCACCAATACCACCACCACCAATACCACCACCATTACCACCACCACCAATACCACAACCACCACCAATACCACAACCACCAATACCACCACCACCACCAATACCACCACCACCACCAATACCACCACCAACACCACCACCACCAATACCACTACCACCACCAATACCATCACCACCAATACCACCACCAATACCAATACCACCACCACCAATACCACCACCATCAATATCACCACCAATACCACCACCACCAATACCACCACCAATGCCACCAATACCACCACCACCATCAATACCACCACCTCCACCACCACCACTATTACCACCACCAACACCACCACCAATACCACCACCAATACCAATACCACCACCACCAATACCACCACCATCAATATCACCACCAATACCACCACCACCAATTCCACCACCAATACCTCCACCAATGCCACCACCAATGCCACCAATACCACCACCAATTCCACCATCAACAATCACCACCAATACCACCACCACCACCAACACCACCACCACCAATACCACTACCACCACCACCACCAATACCATCACCACCAATTACACCACCAATGCCACCACCAATGCCACCAATACCACCACCACCATCAATACCACCACCTCCACCACCACCAGTACCACCACCACCATTACCACCACCAACACCACCACCAATACCACCACCATCATAAATCCCAATACCACCACTCCCAATACCACCACCACCACCAATACCACCACCACCAATACCACTACCACCACTACCAACACCGCCAATACCACCACCAATACCACCACCACCGCCAATACCACCACCACCAATACCACCAATTCCAGCACCACCACCATCAACACCACCAATACCAACACCACAAATACCACCACAAATACCATCACCACCAACACCACCACCAATACCATCACCAATACCACCACCAATACCACCACCACCAATTCAATACCACTACCACCAATACCAAAACCACCGCCAATACAAATACCACCACCAATACCACCACCACCAATACCACCAATACCACCACCACCAATACACCAATACACCAATGCCAACACCAATACCACCACTAATACCACTGCCACCAATACCACCATCACTAATACCACCACCACCACCAACTACCAATACCACCACCACCACCACCAATACCAACAATTCAATACCACCACCACCATTACCACCGCCCACCACCAATACCACCACCAATACCACCACCACCAATCCAATGCCACCAATACCAATAGCACCACCAATACCTCCACTAATACCACTGCCACCAATACCACCACCACTAATACCACCACAACCACCAATACCACCACCAATACCAATACCACCACCACCACCACCAATACCACCAATTCAATACCACCACCACCATTACCACCGCCACCACCAATACCAATACCAATACCACCACCACCAATGCCAATACCACCACCAGCAATACACCAATGCCACCACCAATACAACCAATACCACCACCACCACTAATACCACCACCACCACCAATACCAACACCACCAATACCACCACCACTAATACCACCACCACCACCAATACCAATACCACCGCCACCAATACCACCACCACCATCATTACCACCACCAATACCACCACCAATACCACCATCACCACCAATACCACCACCAATACCACCACCACCAATACCACCACCAATACCACCACCATTAATACCACCACCAATACCACCACCAATACCAGCACCAATAACAATAGCACCAATACCACCATCAATACCACCAATATCAACCCCACCAATAACACCACCCCCACCAATACCACTACCAATACCTCCACCACCAATTCCACCTATTCCACCAATACCACCACCAATACCACCACCAATACCACCACCAATACCACCACCAATACCACCACCAACACCACCACCAATACCACCACCACCAATACCACCACCAATACCACCACCACCAATACCACCACCCATTCTACCACCACTAATACCACCAGCAATACCATCACCACCAATTCAATACCATCACCACCAATACCACCATCATCACCAATACCACCACCACCACCGCCAATACCACCACCACCAATTCAATACCACTACCACCAATGCCAATACCACCGCCAATACCAATACCACCACCAATACTACCAATACCACCACCACCAATTCCACCAACACAAACAACAATATCACCAATACCAATACCACCACCACCAATACAACAATGCCACCACCAATATCACCAATACCACCACCACCACTAATACCACCACCACCAATACCACCACCACTAATACCACCACAGCCACCAATACCACCACTACCAATACCAATACCACCACCACCAATACCACCAATACCACCACCACCACCAATACCACCACCAATACCACCATCACCACCAATACCACCACCACCATTAGTACCACCAATACCACCACCAATACCACCACCACCACCAATACCACCACCAAATCCACCAATATCACCCCCACCAATACCACCACCACCAATACCACCACCACCAATACCACCACCAATACCACCAATTCCACCACCAATACCACCACCACCACCAATACCACCACCACCACCAATACCACCACCACCAATACCACCACCAATACCACCACCACCAATACCACCCCAACCACCACCACCACCAATATCACCACCAATACCACCACCAATACCACCACCACCAATACCATCACCACCAATACCACCACTAATACAACCAATACCACCAAAACCACCACCACCATCAATACCACCAACTCCACCACCACCAATACCACCACCACCAATACCACCACCATAACCACCACCACCAATACCACAACCACCACCAATACCACACCCACCAATACCACCACCACCAATACCAACACCAATTCCACCACCACCAATACCACCACCACCACCAATACCACCACCACCACCAACACCACCACCACCAATACCACTACCACCACCAATACCAATACCACCACCACCAATACCACCACCATCAATATCACCACCAATACCACCACCACCAATACCACCACCAATGCCACCAATACCACCACCACCATCAATACCACCACCTCCACCACCACCACCACCACTATTACCACCACCAACACCACCACCAATACCACCACCATAAATCCCAATACCACCACTCCCAATACCACCACCACCAATACCACCACCAATACCACCACCACCACCAATACCACTACCACCACTACCAACACCGCCAATACCACCAACAATACCACCACCACCACCAATACCACCACCAATACCACCACAACCAATTGCACCACCAGCACCACCACCATCAACACCACCAATACCACCACCAACACCACCACCAACACCTCCAATACCACCACCATGAATACCACCACCAATACCACCACCACCAACACCACCACCAATACCACCACCACCAATTCAATACCACTACCACCAATACCAATACCACCGCCAATACAAATACCACCACCACCAATACCACCAACAACAAAACCACCACCACCAATACCACCACCACCATTAATACCACCACCAATACCACCACCACCACCAATACCACTAATACCACTACCAAATCCACCAATATCACCCCCACCAACACCACCACCACCAATACCACCACCAATACCACCACCACCAACTCCACCACCAATACCTCCACCACCAATACCACCAATTCCACCAATACCACCACCAATACCACCACCACTACCAATACCACCACCACCAATACCGCCACCAGCATTACCACTACCAATACCACCACCACCAATACCACCACCACCAATACCACCACCAATACCACCACCACTACCAATACCACCAATACCAATACCACCGCCACCAATACCACCATCAATACCACCACCAATACCACCATCACCACCAATACCACCACTAATACCACCACCACCAATACCACCACCATTAATACCACCACCAATACCACCACCAATTCCACCACCAATACCACCACCAATAACAATAGCACAAATACCACCATCAATACCACCAATATCAGCTCCACCAATACCACCACCCCCACCAATACCACCAATACCACCACCAATACCTCCACCACCAATACCACCAATTCCACCAATACCACCACCAATACCACCACCACCAATACCACCACCAATACCACCACCATCAATCCCAATACCACCATCCCCACCAATAGCACCACCAATACCACCACCACCAATACCACCACCACCAATACCAACACCACCACCATCAACACCACCAATACCACCACCAATACCACCACCACCGACACCACCACCAATACCTCCACCACCAATACCACCACCCATTCTACCACCACTAATACCACCACCAATACCATCACCACCAATTTAATACCATCACCACCAATACCACCATCACCACCAATACCACCACCACCACCACCAATACCACCACCACCAATTCAATACCACTACCACCAATGCCAATACCACCGCCAATACCAATACCACCACCAATTCCACCAACACCAACAACAATATCACCAATACCAATACCACCACCACCAATACACCAATGCCACCACCAATATCAATAATACCACCACCACCACTAATACCACCACCACCAATACCACCACCACTAATACCACCACAGCCACCAATACCACCACCACCAATACCAATACCACCACCACCAATACCACCAATACCACCACCACCACCAATACCACCACCAAATCCACCAATATCACCCCCACCAATACCACCACCACCAATTCCAACACCAATACCACCAACACCAATACCACCACCACCAATACCACCACCACCAATACCACTACCAATACCACTACCAATACCACCACCACCAATACCACCACCACCAATACCACCACCACCACCACTAATACCACCACCACCAATACCACCACCCATACCACCACCACCAATACCACCACAACTACCACCACCACCACCAATATCACCACCAATACCACCACCAATACCACCACTACCAATACCACCGCCACCAATACCACCACTAATACAACCAATACCACCAATACCACCACCACTGCCACCATCAATACCACCAACTCCACCACCACCACCACCAATACCACCACCATTACCACCACCACCAATACCACAACCACCACCAATACCACAACCACCAATACCACCACCACCAATACCACCACCAATTCCACCACCACCACCAATACCACCACCACCAATACCACCACCACCAATACCACTACCACCGCCACCACCAATACCATCACAACGAATACCACCACCAATACCAATACCACAACCACCAATACCACCACCATCAATATCACCACCAATACCACCACCACCAATACCACCACCAATGCCACCAATACCACCACCACCATCAGTACCACCACCTCCACCACTATTACTACCACCAACACCACCACCAATACCTCCACCATAAATCCCAATACCACCACTCCCAATACCACCACCAATACCACCACCAATACCACCACCACCAATACCACTACCACCACTACCAACACCGCCAATACCACCACCAATACCACCACCACCACCAATACCACCACCACCAATACCACCACCACAAATACCACCACCACCAATTCCACCACCAGCACCACCACCATCAACACCACTAATACCACCACGAACACCACCACCACCAACACCACCAATACCACCACCATGAATACCACCACCAATACCACCACCAATACCACCACCACAAACACCACCACCAATACCACCACCAATACCACCACCACCAATTCAATACCACTACAACCAATACCAATACCACCGCCAATACAAATACCACCACCAATTCCACCAATACCACCACCACCAATACCACCAACAACAAAACCACCACCACCAATACCACCACCACCAATACACCAATGCCACCACCAATACAACTACCACCACCACTAATACCACCGCCACCAATTCCACCACCACTAATACCACCACCACCACCACCAATACCACCACCACCAATACCAATACCACCACCACCAATATCACCAATACCACCACCACCACAAATACCACCACCAATACCACCATGACCACCAATACCACCACCACCACCATTAATACCACCACCAATACCACCACCAATACCACTAATACCACCACCAAATCCACCAATATCACCCTCACCAATACCCACACCATCAATACCACCACCACCAATACCACCACCAATACCACTACCACCACTACCAACACCGCCAATACCACCACCACCACCACCAATACCACCACCACCAATACCACCACAACCAATTCTACCACCAGCACCACCACCATCAACACCACCAATACCACCACCAACACCACCACCAACACCACCAATACCACCACCATGAATACCACCACCAATACCACCACCACCAACACCACCACCAATACCACCACCAATACCACCACCACCAATTCAATACCACTACCACCAATACCAATACCACCGCCATACAAATACCACCACCAATACCACCACCACCAATACCACCACCACCATTAATACCACCACCAATACCACCACCACCACCAATACCACTAATAGCACCACCAAATCCACCAATATCACCCCCACCAACACCACCACCACCAATACCACCACCACCACCAATACCACCACCACCAACTCCACCACCAATACCTCCACCACCAATACCACCAATTCCACCAATACCACCACCAATACCACCACCAATACCAATACCACCACCACCAATACCGCCACCAGCATTACCACTACCAATACCACCACCACCACCACCACCAATACAACCACCACCAATACCAACACCAATACCACCACCACTACCAATTCCACCAATACCAATACCACCACCACCAATACCACCAATACCACCATCAATACCACCACCAATACCACCACCAATACCACCATCACCACCAATACCACCACCAATACCACCACCATTATTACCACCACCAATACCACCACCAATTCGACCACCAATACCACCACCAATAACAATAGCACAAATACCACCATCAATACCACCAATATCAGCCCCACCAATACCACCACCCCCACCAATACCACCACCAATACCTCCACCACCAATTCCACCAATTCCACCAATACCACCACCAATACCACCACCAATATCACCACCAATACCACCACCACCAATACCACCACCATCAATCCCAATACCACCATCCCCAACAATAGCACCACCAATACCACCACCACCAATACCAAAACCACCACCATCAACACCACCAATACCACCACCCATTCTACCACCACTAATACCACCACCAATACCATCACCACCAATACCACCATCACCACCAATACCACCACCACCAATACCACCACCACCAATTCAATACCACTACCACCAATGCCAATACCACCGCCAATACCAATACCAATACCACCACCAATACCACCACCACCAATTCCACCAACACCAACAACAATATCACCAATACCAATACCACTGCCACCAATACACCAATGCCACCACCAATATCACCAATACCACCACCACCACTAATACCACCACCACCAATACCACCACCACTAATACCACCACAGCCACCAATACCACCACCACCAATACCAATACCACCACCACCAATAGCACCAATACCACCACCACCTCCAATACCACCATCACCAATACCACCACCACCAATAGCCCCACCAATACCACCACCAATACCACCACCACCACCAATACCACCACCAAATCCACCAATATCACCCCCACCAATATCACCCCCACCAATACCACCACCAATACCACCAATTCCAACACCAATACCACCACCACCAATGCCACCACCACCAATACCACCACCACCAATACCACTACCAATACCACCACCACCACCTCCAATACCACCACCAATACCACCATCACCAATACCACCACCACCAATACCACCACCACTACCACCACCACCACCACCACCACCACCAATACCACCACCACCACTAATACCACCACCACCAATACCACCACCAATACCACCACCACCAATACCACCACCACCAATACCACCACCATTACCACGACCACCAATACCACAACCACCACCAATACCACAACCACCAATACCACCACCAATACCACCAATACCACCACCAACACCACCACCACCAACACCACACTACCAATACCGCCACCACCAATAGCACCACCAATACCAATACCACCACCACCAATACCACCACCATCAATATCACCACCAATACCACCACCACCAATGCCACCAATACCACCACCACCATCAATACCACCACCTCCACCACCACCACTATTACCACCACCAACACCACCACCAATACCACCACCATAAATCCCAATACCACCACTCCCAATACCACCACCACCACCACCAATACCACCACCAATACCACCACCAATACCACCACCACCAATACCACTACCACCACCACCAACACCGCCAATCCCACCACCAATACCACCACCACCACCAATACCAGCACCACCAATACCACCACCACAAATACCACCACCACCAATTCCACCACCAGCACCACCACCATCAACACCACCAATACCACCACCAACACCACCACCACCACCACCAACACCACCAATACCACCACCATGAATACCACCACCAATACCACCACCACCAACACCACCACCAATACCACCAACACCAATTCAATACCACTACCACCAATACCAATACCACCACCAATACAAATACCACCACCAATACCACCACCACCAATACCATCAACAACAAAACCACCACCACCAATACCACCACCACCAATACCACCACCAATACCACCACCACTAATACCACCGCCACCAATACCACCACCACTAATACCACCACCACCACCAATACCACCACCACCACCACCAATATCACCAATACCACCACCACCACCAATACCACCACCAATACCACCATTACCACCAATACCACCACCACCACCATTAATACCACCACCAATACCACCACCAATACCACCACCACCAATACCACTAATACCACCACCAAATCCACCAATATCACCCCCACCAATACCCCCACCACCAATACCACCACCACCACCACCAACTCCACCACCAATACCTTCACCACCAATACCACCAATTCCACCAATACCACCACCACCACCACCAATACCACCACCACCAATACCGCCACCAGCATTACCACTACCAGTACCACCACCAATACCACCACCACCAATACAACCACCACCACTAATACCACCACCACCAATACCACCACCACCACCACCAATACCACCACCACAACTACCACCACCACCACCAATATCACCACCAATACCAAAACACCACCAATACCACCACCAATACCACCACCACCAATACCACCACCAACCATACCACCACCAATACCACCAATACCACCACCACCATCACCAATACCACCACCGATACCACCACCACCAATACCACCGCCACCAATACCACCACCAATACAGCCAATACCACCACCACCGCCACCATCAATACCACCACCACCACCAATACCACCACCACCAATACCAACACCGCCAATCCACCAACACCACCAATACCACTACCACCAATTCCACCACCACTAATACCACAACCACCACCAATACCACCACCACCAACATCACCACCACCAATACCACTAACACCACCAATACCATCACCACCAATACCACCAGCAATACCACCACCACCAATACCACCATCATCAATACCACCACCAATACCACCTCCACCAATACCACCCCCAATACCACCACCAATGCCACCACCACCACCATTACCACCACCACCACCAATACCACCAACTCCACCTCCACCAATACCACCACCACCAATACCACCACCAACACCACCAACAATACCACCACCATCAATCCGAATACCACCACTCCCAATACCACCACCACCACCAATACCACCACCACCAATACCACTACCACCAATACCAACACTGCCAAATACACCACCAATACCACCACCACCGCCAATACCACCAACATCAATACCACCACCACCAATACCACCACCAGCACCACCACCATCAACACCACCAATACCACCACCAACACCACCACCACCAACACTACCACCACCACCACCACCACCACCACCACCACCAATACCACCACCACCACCAATACCACCACAAGCAATTCAATACCACTACTACCAATACCAATACCACCACCACCAATACCACCAACACCAACAACAATACCGCCACCACCAATACCACCACCACCAATACACCAATGCCACCACCAATACCACCACCACCACCAACACCACCAACACCACCACCACCAATACCACTACCACCACCACCACCAATACCATCACCACCAATACCACCACCACCACCAATACCAATACCACCACCACCAATACCACCACCATCAATATCACCACCAATACCACCACCACCAATTACACCACCAATGCCACCACCAATGCCACCAATACCAACACCACCATCAAAACCACCACCTCCACCACCACCAGTACCACCACCACCATTACCACCACCACCACCAACACCAACACCACCACCAATACCACCACCATCATAAATCCCAATACCACCACTCCCAATACCACCACCACCACCAATACCACCACCACCAATACCACTACCACCACTACCAACACCGCCAATACCACCACCACCGCCAATACCACCACCACCAATACCACCACCACCAATACCACCACCACCAATTCCAGCACCACCACCATCAACACCACCAACACCACCACCACCAATACCACCACCAATACCATCACCACCAACACCACCACCAATACCACCACCAATACCACCACCACCAATTCAATACCACTACCACCAATACCAATACCACCGCCAATACAAATACCACCACCAATACCACCAATACCACCACCACCAATATCACCAACACCAACAACAAAACCACCACCACCAATACCACCACCACCAATACCACCAACACCAACAACAAAACCACCACCACTAATACCACTGCCACCAATACCACCATCACTAATACCACCACCACCACCAATACCACCACCAATACCAATACCACCACCACCACCACCAATACCAACAATTCAATACCACCACCACCATTAAAACCGCCACCACCAATACCACCACCAATACCACCACCACCAATCCAATGCCACCAATACCAATAGCACCACCAATACCACCACTAATACCACTGCCACCACTACCACCACCACTAATACCACCACAACCACCAATACCACCACCAATACCACCACCACCACCAATACCACCAATTCAATACCACCACCACCATTACCAACACCAATACCACCACCAGCAATGCCAATACCACCACCAGCAATACACCAATGCCACCACCAATACAACCAATACCACCACCACTAATACCACCACCACCAATACCACCACCACCAATACCACCACCACTAATACCACCACCACCACCAATACCACCAATACCAATACCACCACCACCAATACCACCAATACCACCACCACCACCATCAATACCACCACCAATACCACCATCACCACCAATACCACCACCAATACCGCCACCACCAATACCACCACCAATACCACCACCATTAATACCACCACCAATACCACCACCAATTCCACCACCAATACCAGCACCAATAACAATAGCACCAATACCACCATCAATACCACCAATATCAACCCCACCAATACCACCACCCCCACCAATACCACCAATACCACTACCAATACCTCCACCACCAATACCACCTATTCCACCAATACCACCACCAATACCACCACCAACACCACCACCAATACCACCACCACCAATACCACCACCAATACCAACACCACCAATACCAACACCACCACCATCAACACCACCAATACCAACACCACCGACACCACCACCAATACCACCACCACCAATACCACCACCCATTCTACCACCACTAATACCACCAGCAATACCATCACCACCAATTCAATACCATCACCACCAATACCACCACCACCACCACCAATACCACCACCACCAATTCAATACCACTACCACCAATGCCAATACCACCGCCAATACCAATACCACCACCAATACCACCAATACCACCACCACCAATTCCACCAACACCAACAACAATATCACCAATACCAATACCACCACCACCAATACACCAATGCCACCACCAATATCACCAATACCACCACCACCACTAATACCACCACCACCAATACCACCACCACTAATACCACCACAGCCACCAATACCACCACCACCACCAATACCAATACCACCACCACCAGTACCACCAATACCACCACCACCACCAATACCACCACCAATACCACCATCACCACCAATACCACCACCACCAATAGTACCACCAATACCACCACCAATACCACCACCACCACCAATACCACCAATACCACCACCAAATCCACCAATATCACCCCCACCAATACCACCACCACCAATACCACCACCACCAATACCACCACCAATACCACCAATTCCACCACCAATACCACCACCACCACCAATACCACCACCAACAATACCACCACCACCAATACCACCACCACCAATACCACCACCACCAATACCACCACAACTACCACCACCACCACCAATATCACCACCAATACCACCACCAATACCACCAATACCATCGCCACCAATACCACCACTAATACAACCAATACCACCAAAACCACCACCACCGCCACCATCAATACCACCAACTCCACCACCACCAATACCACCACCACCAATACCACCACCATAACCACCACCACCAATACCACAACCACAACCAATACCACAACCACCAATACCACCACCACCAATACCAACACCAATTCCACCACCACCAATACCACCACCACCACCACCACCACCAACACCACCACCACCAATACCACTACCACCACCACCACCAATACCATCACCACCAATACCACCACCAATACCAATACCACCACCACCAATACCACCACCATCAATATCACCACCAATACCACCACCACCAATACCACCACCAATGCCACCACCAATGCCACCAATACCACCACCACCATCAATACCACCACCTCCACCACCACCACTATTACCACCACCAACACCACCACCAATACCACCACCATAAATCCCAATACCACCACCACCACCACCAATACCACCACCAATACCACCACCACCAATACCACTACCACCACTACCAACACCGCCAATACCACCACCAATACCACCACCAATACCACCACCAATACCACCACAACCAATTCCACCACCAGCACCACCACCATCAACACCACCAATACCACCACCAACACCACCACCACCAACACCACCAATACCACCACCATGAATACCACCACCAATACCACCACCACCAACACCACCACCAATACCACCACCACCAATTCAATACCACTACCACCAATACCAATACCACCGCCAATACAAATACCACCACCACCAATACTACCAACAACAAAACCACCACCATTAATACCACCACCAATACCACCACCACCACCAATACCACTAATACCACCACCAAATCCACCAATATCACCCCCACCAACACCACTACCACCAATACCACCACCACCACCAATACCACCACCACCAACTCCACCAAAAATACCTCCACCACCAATACCACCAATTCCACCAATACCACCACCAATACCACCACCACTACCAATACCACCACCACCAATACCACCACCAGCATTACCACTACCAATACCACCACCACCAATACCACCACCACCAATACAACCACCACCACTAATACCAACACCACCAATACCACCACCAATACCACCACCACTACCAATACCACCAATACCAATACCACCGCCACCAATACCACCAATACCACCATCAATACCACCACCAATGCCACCGTCACCACCAATACCACCACCAATATCAGCCCCACCAATACCACCACCCCACCACCACCACCAATACCACCACCACCAATACCACCACCAATACCACCACCATCAATCCCAATACCACCATCCCCACCAATAGCACCACCAATACCACCACCACCACCAATACCACCACCACCAATACCAACACCACCACCATCAACACCACCAATACCACCACCAATACCACCACCACCGACACCACCACCAATACCTCCACCACCAATACCACCACCCATACTACCACCACTAATACCACCACCAATAAAATCACCACCAATTTAATACCATCACCACCAATACCACCATCACCACCAATACCACCACCACCAATACCACCACCACCAATTCAATACCACTACCACCAATGCCAATACCACCGCCAAAACCAATACCACCACCAATACCACCAATACCACCACCACCAATTCCACCAACAACAATATCACCAATACCAATACCACCGCCACCAATACACCAATGCCACCACCAATATCAACAATACCACCACCACCACTAATACCACCACCACCAATACCACCACCACTAATACCACCACAGCCACCAATACCACCACCACCAATACCAATACCACCACCACCAATACCACCACCACCACCAATACCACCACCAAATCCACCAATATCACCCCCACCAATACCACCCCCACCAATACCACCACCAATACCACCACCATCAATACCACCAATTCCAACACCAATACCACCACCACCAATACCACCACCACCAATACCACCACCACCACCAATACCACCACCACCACTAATACCACCACCACCAATACCACCACCCATACCACCACCACCCATACCACCACCACCAATACCACCACAACTACCACCACCACCACCAATATCACCACCAATACCACCACCAATACCACCACCACCAATACCACCGCCACCAATACCACCACTAATACAACCAATACCACCACCACTGCCACCATCAATACCACCAACTCCACCACCACCACCACCAATACCACCACCACCAATACCACCACCATTACCACCACCACCAATACCACAACCACCACCAATACCACAACCACCAATACCACCACCACCAATAACACCACCAATTCCACCACCACCAATACCACCACCAACACCACCACCACCAATACCACTACCACCGCCACCACCAATACCATCACCACCAATACCACCATCAATACCACAACCACCAATACCACCACCATCAATATCACCACCAATACCACCACCACCAATACCACCACCAATGCCACCACCAATGCCACCAATACCACCACCACCATCAATACCACCACCTCCACCACTATTACTACCACCAACACCACCACCAATACCACCACCATAAATCCCAATACCACCACTCCCAATACCACCACCAATACCACCACCAATACCACCACCACCAATACCACTACCAACACTACCAACACCACCAATACCACCACCAATACCACCACCACCACCAATACCACCACCACCAATACCACCACCACCAATACCACCACCACCAATTCCACCACCAGCACCACCACCATCAACACCACCAATACCACCACCAACACCACCACCACCAACACCACCAATACCACCACCATGAATACCACCACCAATACCACCACCACAAACACCACCACCAATACCACCACCAATACCACCATCACCAATTCAATACCACTACAACCAATACCAAACCACCGCCAATACAAATACCACCACCAATTCCACCAATACCACCACCACCAATACCACCAACAACAAAACCACCACCACCAATACCACCACCACCAATACACCAAGGCCACCACCAATACAACTACCACCACCACTAATACCACCGCCACCAATTCCACCACCACTAATACCACCACCACCACCAATACCATCACCACCAATACCAATACCACCACCACCAATATCACCAATACCACCACCACCACAAATACCACCACCAATACCACCATGACCACCAATACCACCACCACTACCATTAATACCACCACCACCACCAATACCACTAATACCACCACCAAATCCACCAATATCACCCCCACCAATACCCCCACCACCAATACCACCACCACCACCACCAATACCACTAGCACCACTACCAACACCGCCAATACCACCACCACCACCAATACCACCACCACCAATACCACCACCACCAATACCACCACAACCAATTCCACCACCAGCACCACCACCATCAACACCACCAATACCACCACCAACACCACCACCAACACCACCAATACCACCACCATGAATACCACCACCAATACCACCACCACCAACACCACCACCACCAACACCACCACCAATACCACCACCAATACCACCACCACCAATTCAATACCACTACCACCAATACCAATACCACCACCAATACAAATACCACCACCAATACCACCACCACCAATATCACCAACAACAAAACCACCACCACCAATACCACCACCACCATTAATACCAATACCACCACCACCACCAATACCACTAATACCACCACCAAATCCACCAATATCACCCCCACCAACACCAACACCACCAATACCACCACCACCACCACCAATACCACCACCACCAACTCCACCACCAATACCTCCACCACCAATACCACCAATTCCACCAATACCACCACCAATACCACCACCAATACCAATACCACCACCACCAATACCGCCACCAGCATTACCACTACCAATACCACCACCACCAATACCACCACCACCAATACAACCACCACCACTAATACCACCACCACCAATACCAACACCAATACCACCACCACTACCAATACCACCAATACCAATACCAATACCACTGCCACCAATACCACCAATACCACCACCAATACCACCATCACCACCAATACCACCACCAATACCACCACCACCAATACCACCACCAATACCAACACCATTAATACCACCACCAATACCACCACCAATTCCACCACCAATACCACCACCAATAACAATAGCACAAATACCACCATCAATACCACCAATATCAGCCCCACCACCCCCACCAATACCACCAATACCACCACCAATACCTCCAACTCCAATACCACCAATTCCACCAATACCACCACCAATACCACCACCAATATCACCACCAATACCACCACCACCAATACCACCACCAATACCACCAATACCACCACCATCAATCCCAATACCACCATCCCCAACAATAGCACCACCAATACCACCACCACCAATACCACCACCACCAATACCAACACCACCACCATCAACACCACCAATACCACCACCACTGACACCACCACCAATACCACCACCACCAATACCACCACCCATTCTACCACCACTAATACCACCACCAATACCATCACCACCAATTCAATACCATCACCACCAATACCACCATCACCACCAATACCACCACCACCACCACCAATACCACCACCACCAATTCAATACCACTACCACCAATGCCAATACCACCGCCAATACCAATACCACCACCAATACCACCACCACCAATTCCACCAACACCATGTGATCCTGTGCACACGCTATGTGTTTGGTACGTTATGGCGTAATTCTACCACCTTAGTTACATATCATACATGTAGATAAGTATTTGTTCTTGCAATCACGACAACTTTGTAGAGTATTCTTTCTTTCTTTATTCCGTAAGATAGCCCAGCCAACACGTGTTTCGTCATGGGAGATTTCCCAACTGACTTCTTCAGGGCTGTTGAGCAGGTGGATGTAATATATCCAGTTCTCCCCGCCGGTTTTACTTCCGTCCCAGCTGTAATAGGCTTGACCCCGGGATCCAAGGTTTCAGTGTTAGTAGGTTGCTTCGTTCCTCTTTATTCCAATGCGATAGTCCTCATATTATTGCTGGTGAGGTCCTAGCAGGTGAGTGCCCCAATGGTGTGAGGGGGTGGGTAATCTAGAAGCGAGTACGCTTCACGTTACTGTCGTCTCCGTGTGTATTCGAATGGACCGGTCACACGGAGACGACATGGGGCACTCACCTGCTAGGACCTCACCAGCAATAATATGAGGACTATCGCATTGGAATAAAGAGGAACGAAGCAACCTACTAACACTGAAACCTTGGATCCGGGGGTCAAGCCTATTACAGCCGGGACGGAAGTAAAACCGGCGGGGAGAACTGGATATATTACATCCACCTGCTCAACAGCCCTGAAGAAGTCAGTTGGGAAATCTCCCATGACGAAACACGTGTTGGCTGGGCTATCTTACGGAATAAAGAAAGAAAGAATACTCTACAAAGTTGTCGTGATTGCAAGAACAAATACTTATCTACATGTCTGATATGTAACTAAGGTGGTAGAATTACGCCATAACGTACCAAACACATAGCGTGTGCACAGGATCACATTGTGTTTACAGTGGACCTCGTCTTGGGTCCCCGATTGAGGGTTTAGGGTGTTAGTCTCCCTCACCTCTGCACCGCACAGATAATTCTCAGAAAGAATTGCGTATAATTGGGAGGCGCCACGTCCACACTTAGAAAACGCCCCAAACTTCCTGTGTACAATTCCACCAACACCAACAACAATATCACCAATACCAATACCACCGCCACCAATACACCAATGCCACCACCAATATCACCAATACCACCACCACCACTAATACCACCACCACCAATACCACCACCACTAATACCACCACAGCCACCAATACCACCACCACCAATACCAATACCACCACCACCAATACCACCAATACCACCACCACCTCCAATACCACCACCAATACCACCATCACCAATACCACCACCACCAATAGCATCACCAATACCACCACCAATACCACCACCACCACCAATACCACCACCAAATCCACCAATATCACCCCCACCAATACCACCACCAATACCACCACCACCAATACCACGAATTCCAACACCAATACCACCACCACCAATACCACCACCACCAATACCACTACCAATACCACCACCACCAATACCACCACCACCACCAATACCACCACTAATACCACCACCACCAATACCACCACCAATACCACCACCACCAATACCACCACCACCAATACCACCACAACTACCACCACCACCACCAATATCACCACCAATACCACCACCAATACCACCACCACCAATATCACCACCAATACCACCACCAATACCACCACCACTGCCACCATCAATACCACCAACTCCACCACCACCAATACCACCACCACCAATACTACCACCATTACCACCACCACCAATACCACAACCACCACCAATACCACAACCACCAATACCACCACCACCAATACCACCACCAATTCCACCACCACCAATACCACCACCACCACCAATACCACCACCAACACCACCACCACCAATACCACTACCACCACCAATACCATCACCACCAATAGCACCACCAATACCACCACCACCAATACCACCACCATCAATATCACCACCAATACCACCACCACCAATACCACCACCAATACCACCACCAATGCCACCAATACCACCACCACCATCAATACCACCACCTCCACCACCACCACTATTACCACTACCAACACCACCACCAATACCACCACCATAAATCCCAATACCACCACTCCCAATACCACCACCACCAATACCACCACCAATACCACCACCACCAATACCACCACCACCAATACCACTACCACCACTACCAACACCGCCAATACCACCACCAATACCACCACCACCACCAATACCACCACCACCAATACCACCACCACAAATACCACCACCACCAATTCCACCACCAGCACCACCACCATCAACACCACCAATACCACCACCAACACCACCACCACCAACACCACCAATACCACCACCATGAATACCACCACCAATACCACCACCACCAACACCACCACCAATACCACCATCACCAATTCAATACCACTACCACCAATACCAATACCACCACCAATACAAATACCACCACCAATACCACCACCACCAATACCACCAACAACAAAACCACCACCACCAATACCACCACCACCAATACACCAATGCCACCACCAATACCACCACCACTAATACCACCGCCACCAATACCACCACCACTAATACCACCACCAATACCACCACCACCAATACCAATACCACCACCACCACCAATATCACCAATACCACCACCACCACCAATACCACCACCAATACCACCATGACCACCAATACCACCACCACCACCATTAATACCATCACCAATACCACCACCACCACCAATACCACTAATACCACCACCAAATCAACCAATATCACCCCCACCAATACCCCCACCACCAATACCACCACCACCACCACCAATACCACCACCACCAACTCCACCACCAATACCTTCACCACCAATACCACCAATTCCACCAATACCACCACCACCAACAATACCACCACCACCAATACCGCCACCAGCATTACCACTACCAGTACCACCACCAATACCACCACCACCAATACAACCACCACCACTAATACCACCACCACCAATACCACCACCACCACCACCAATACCACCACCACAACTACCACCACCACCACCAATATCACCACCAATACCACCACACCACCAATACCACCACCAATACCACCACCAATACCACCACCACCAATAACACCACCAACCATACCACCACCAATATCACCAATACCACCATCACCAATACCACCACCGATACCACCACCACCAATACCACCGCCACCAGTACCACCACCAATACAGCCAATACCACCAATACCACCACCACCACCACCATCAATACCACCACCACCACCAATACCACCACCACCAATACCAACACCGCTAATCCCACCAACACCACCAATACCACTACCACCACCAATACCACCACCACCACCAACACCACCACCACCAATACCACTAACACCACCAATACCATCACCACCAATACCACCACCACCACCACCAATACCAATACCACCACCACCAATACCACCATCATCAATACCACCACCAATACCACCTCCACCAAAACCACCCCCAATACCACCACCAATGCCACCACCACCACCAATATCACCACCACCACCAATACCACCACCTCCACCACCACCAATACCACCACCACCAATACCACCACCACCACCAACACCACCACCAATACCACCACCATCAATCCGAATACCACCACTCCCACCACCAACACCACCACCAATACCACCATCACCAATTCAATACCACTACCACCAATACCAATACCACCGCCAATACAAATACCACCACCAATACCACCACCACCAATACCACCAACAACAAAACCACCACCACCAATACCACCACCACGAATACACCAATGCCACCACCAATACCACCACCACTAATACCACCGCCACCAATACCACCACCACTAATACCACCACCAATACCACCACCACCAATACCACCACCACCACCAATATCACCAATACCACCACCACCACCAATACCACCACCAATACCACCATGACCACCAATACCACCACCACCACCATTAATACCATCACCAATACCACCACCACCACCAATACCACTAATACCACCACCAAATCAACCAATATCACCCCCACCAAAACCCCCACCACCAATACCACCACAACCACCACCAATACCACCACCACCAACTCCACCACCAATACCTTCACCACCAATACCACCAATTCCACCAATACCACCACCACCAACAATACCACCACCACCAATACCGCCACCAGCATTACCACTACCAGTACCACCACCAATACCACCACCACCAATACAACCACCACCACTAATACCACCACCACCAATACCACCACCACCACCACCAATACCACCACCACAACTACCACCACCACCACCAATATCACCACCAATACCACCACACCACCAATACCACCACCAATACCACCACCAATACCACCACCACCAATAACACCACCAACCATACCACCACCAATATCACCAATACCACCATCACCAATACCACCACCGATACCACCACCACCAATACCACCGCCACCAGTACCACCACCAATACAGCCAATACCACCAATACCACCACCACCGCCACCATCAATACCACCACCACCACCAATACCACCACCACCAATACCAACACCGCCAATCCCACCAACACCACCAATACCACTACCACCACCAATACCACCACCACCACCAACACCACCACCACCAATACCACTAACACCACCAATACCATCACCACCAATACCACCACCACCACCACCAATACCAATACCACCACCACCAATACCACCATCATCAATACCACCACCAATACCACCTCCACCAATACCACCCCCAATACCACCACCAATGCCACCACCACCACCAATATCACCACCACCACCAATACCACCACCTCCACCACCACCAATACCACCACCACCAATACCACCACCACCACCAACACCACCACCAATACCACCACCATCAATCCGAATACCACCACTCCCAATACCACCACCACCACCACCACCAATACCACCACCAATACCACCACCACCAATACCACTACCACCAATACCAACACTGCCAAATACACCACCAATACCACCACCACCACCACCACCAATACCACCACCATCAATACCACCACCACCAATACCACCACCAGCACCACCACCATCAACACCACCAATACCACCACCAACACCACCACCACCACCAACACTACCACCAATACCACCACCACCAACACCACCACCAATACCACCACCACCAATACCACCACCACCACCAATACCACCACAATCAATTCAATACAACTACTACCAATACCAATACCACCACCACCAATACCCCCAATACCACCAACACCAACAACAATAGCACCACCACCAATACCACCACCACCAATACACCAATGCCACCACCAATACCACCACCACCACTAATACCACCACCACCAATACCACCACCACCAATACCACCATCACCAATACCAATACCACCATCACCAATACCACCACCACAAATACCACCACCACCAACAATACCCCACCACCAATATCACCACCAATACCACCACACCACCAATACCACCACCAATACCACCCCCACCAATACCACCACCACCAATACCACCACCACCACCAATACCACCACCACCACCAATACCACCACCACCAATATAACCACCAATGCCAGTACCACCACCAATACCAGTACCACCAATACCAGTATCACCACAACCAATACCAATACCAGCACCAATACCAATACCACCACCTCCAATGCCACCAACTCCACCAATACCACCACCACCAATACCACCAATGCCACCAATGCCACCACCACCAATACCACCAGCACCACCACCAATACCAGCACCACCAATACCACCACCACCACCACCAGCACCACCAATACCAATACAATCACCACCAATACCACCACCTCAGCGCCTCTCGCTCGCTAGTAATAGCAGGGGCACTGTACGAGGCCTGAGCTGCAGCCGAGACCATCCCTCCCTCCCTCCATGCCTGCCATAAAGCACATCCTGCCCTGCACCAGGAGGTTAAGCCAGGGCCCTACTACAGCTGGAGTGTTTTTTATTAGGCCAAAGAAAGCAATGACATTACGCAATGCCACACGGCACACTCAAATCATGGAGAGGGCAGGAAATAGCCCCCCTCCTGCTCTTCCTCCTCAGCTGTGACAGTGTAATTACAGAGCTAAAGGTGTTGGAGTGCTTTGTTAGTTTTTATAGCTCAGATCATATGTAACTCTCACTTCACACTTTGTGTCTGTGTAATTTACAACACTTACACATCTTCTTCACTGCACTATTTATCACTACTTTGGAGACGTCGCAGGCCGGTCACTTCCTCTCATATTTACAATCTAACAAGCGGTCGAGAAGGCCCTTTATTGCAATGCTATAAGTCTCGCATTTGCGAGAGTTTAAGCTATTAGTATTGTAAATGACAATGCCTTTTATTTATGTTTTAAAACCCAAAACATAAATAAAAGGCAGTGTCATTTACAATGCCAATAGCTCAAACTCATGTGAATGCGAGACCTATTGCATTGCAAATGCTTGTTTCTCTTCTTGCCTATTTCTCAGTTTTTTTCCTTTTGCCTCTTTACTCTTGTTGCCTCTTTTTCTTGCCCTCCAGTGCTTTCCCGTTTTCCTGCCACTGCTGACCCACGCAGCACCCCCAGTGTGCCATTTTTCCCGCTCCCTGCTTTCCACCTCCCAGCTGACCAGCCCTCCCCCTTCACTACTTAATGGCGCCCGTGCCGAAGGCGTGCCAAAGGCAAGCCAGTCTGTGCACTTCAGTGCTTGCCCATGACCCAACCGCGCTCAGCACCAGGAACCCTGGTCCTCCGGCCCTCCACGCTACGACACCAACATCCTCCACGATCTCAACACCGGATGCAACAACAACTGCCACCTCTCGACGCCAACCAACACCCACGGCCCACTCTCCTGCCTTCACTGCCACCTCACCTTTACCCACCTCCGTACCCTGGCTCCCTCACCCAACCTACCGACCCTCACCACACCCAAGCCTCTCAAGTGCATCCTCCTCAATGTACAATCTATCCACAAACACGCCACAGAGATCTGGGACCTCCTTGACGATGCCTCACCCAACATCATCTTCCTGACGGATACCTGGACGAACTCCAGCTCAGCGCCAGAGATCACCACCACCACCGCCATCCCCGACGCCTACAAGATTATCCACAAGGACCGTCCCATCTGGCTAGGAGGAGTCATCACCATCATTCACAAAACCTCCCTCCGCCTGACCACCCACTCAGACGAACCAACGACCCACGTGTAACACCTCCACTTCCAGATCCAGACCAACCCCAAAACCACCCTTCGCGGCACCCTCATCTACAGACCACCCGGTCCCTGCACCTCTTTTACTGATGCCATTGTCGACCTCATCGCACCACAGGCCCTCGCATCCACAGACTACATCCTAGTTGGAGACCTCAACTTCCACCTGGACAACCAAAACGATCCCAACACCTCCTCCCGAACATCGCCAACTTAGGACTTAAACAGCTAGTCACCTCTCACATGCACACAGCAGGACACACACTCGACCCCATCATCGCCGCAGTTAACAGCATCTCCTACTGCCACACCACCGAACTCCTCTGGACTGACCACCACTGCATCCACTTCTCTTTCAACAAACCCACCGCACACCAGCATGCCACCCTTTACCCCGCAGAAGCTGAAACAGAGTCACAGTAGATCAACCCACCACCTTCCTCAACAACACATCACCAATGACATCCTCAGACGTCAACACCACAGCACGGAACCTCCACCAATGGATCGCAAACTGCATCGACACTCATGCCCCCCTCAAGAAAGCCACTGGCAAAAAACATGTCAAGAAAGCTAGCTGGTTCACCCCCACGCTTCAAGAGTCCAGACACACCTGTAGACAGCATGAGAAGACGTGGAGGTACAACAAAACCCCGGAAGCCCACGCCGCATTCAAAGCAGCCACCACCCCACACCACCACCTCATCAAAACCTATGACAACTTCAACACCCAGGACCACTCCATCGTGCCAGCAACCACCACAACCGACGCCGACCCTCCAACTGACTCTTAACAGCTGGTCCCCACTAAGCATGGACGACACCATAAATATCATGAAAAGTATCCACTCTGGCGCACCTTTGGACCCCTACCCGCACCGCATCTTGCATAGAACCACCTCCCCAATCGCACCCGAGCTATGCCGAACCATCAACTGCTCCCTTCAGACCGCCACCTTCCCCGATGGCTAGAAACATGCTAAGATCAACCCAGTCCTGAAGAAACCTTCTGCATACCCGACGGACCTCAACAACTTCAGGTCCATCTCCCTGCTCCCCATCCCAGCCAAAGTCATAGAAAAAGCCATCAACGCCCAGCTCGCCAACTTTATCGAAACCACCCGCATCCTCGATTCTCCCAATCTGGATTCTGAGCAATCATAGCACCGAGACCGCCCTCGTCGCCGCCACCAACGACATCCGCTCCCTCCTCAACCAGGGTGAAACCATGGCTCTCGTCCTACTGGACCTCTCGGCAGCCTTCAACACCATCTCCCACCGCACCCTAGCCTCAAGACTCCATGATGCTGGTATCCGAGACAAGGCCCTCAACTGAATTTGCTCCTTCCTCACCGGTAGAACACAACGAGTTAGACTCCCACCGTACATCTCAAAACCAACAGAGATCAGCTGCAGAGTACCCCAGGGCTCCTCCCTCAGCCCCACGCTCTTCAATGTCTACATGGCACACCTTGCAGCCATCATCAGGAACCACGGGCTCAACATCGTCTCCTACGCCAACGACACCCAGCTGATGCTCTCCCTCACCAAAGAACCCAATGTCGCCAGGAACAACTTTCACGAAGGAATGAAAGCTGTCGCTACCTGGATAAAGGACAGCTGCCTGAAGCTCAACTCGGACAAGACAGTAGTCCTCACCCTGAGAGCCTCCCCCTCTGCTTGGAATGGCTCCTGGTGGCCCTCTACTCTAGGAAGTCCCCCTACCCCCACGAACCATGCACAAAACCTCAGCATTGTACTGGACTCTTCGCTCACAATGGACCACCAGATAAACACTGTCTCCTCGGCCTGCTTCAACACACTCCGCCTGCTTCAAAAGACTTTCAGATGGATCCCCACTGAATCCAGGAAGACAGTCACCTATGCCCTCATCAGCAGCAGACTCGACTGCAAACCACTCTACCCCGGCGTCACCCAGAAACTCCTCCGAAGACTCCAGAATGTCCAGAACCCTGCAGCAAGACTAATCCTCAACATCCACTGTTACAGCCACATCACTCAACACCTCAGCTACCTACACTGGCTCCCAGTCGACAGAAGAAGAACCTTCAAACTCCTCACCCATGCATACAAGGCCCTTCACAATGCCAGACCCACATACCTGAATCACTGCCTCACATTCCACGTACCCAACAGACACCTCTGCTCCATTCAGCTTTCCCTGGCTCCCGTCCCATGAATCCACAAGACCAGAACCGGAGGAATGCCCTTCTCCTACCTCACCTCCAAGACATGGAACACCCTGCCCATCCACCTCAGGAAATCACCCATGATGATGCAATTCAGGAAGTACCTCAAGACCTGGCTCTTCGGATGAACTCAGCACTTGGTCTGATCCTCTGCGCCCCCGCACTTTGAGACCCTCACGGATGAGTAGCCACGCTTTACAAACCCTGATTGATTGATTGAAGAATAACCAAAAATGGAGCCCACTAGCTACAACAGGCACACACATTCAAACAACATGGAGTCCTGCTCCCAGGCACCATACAAACAACACTGACTCTACTGACACATGTAGATGTCAGAGTAGGGTCTGGACACGACACACAAATGGAACTTTCTGTGAGAGGGCTTGTAGGCAACTCTCTGAATTGGAACAGGTAAAAAGACATGTCAAAACACTATAGATTGAAAAAATCATATGCTGCCACCACTGCTTACTGTCCAGAGACGCAGACAGTAGTCTTGTGTCAACTAAAAAGTGCACTTTTGGCGTTATGTCTCATTGTCATGCCAGGTCTAGGTCTGTGCACACATATTATTTTGTGTGTGCTGAGCCAAAAGAAAGTCAGGGTACCAGATTCACCTGCAGTTGGTTGACTCAGGGTAGGGGTGCATGTCCCGTTACCATGTAGGGGACATTCCCATCTTAACAGTTAGAGCCTTACACAGGGCTTTATACATGAATGATTCTGCACACTTTCAGCACCAGGTCAGGCGGTGGGAGGTAGAGGGAGGAGATGTGATGTGTGTGTGGATCTTCATCAGGAGTCGTATGGCAGGCTAGTTACTAGGATCAGAGTATGATAATTTAATGTATGGTATTGTGTTGTGTGCTGATGAAAATGTATCCTTACTTCTAAAATAATAGCACCGCTGGACAATGGATTATTGGGTGATGTTATATGTTGCATTGAGCATGGATTATCTACTTCACACACCTTATGTGAGTAAGCCTTGGACTGCTAGGCTTCGCCACGCTGAGTGCCAATCGCTATAGGGGTGTATTTGGTGCTTAGTTCAGCTTTCCACTAGGGGCCTAGGGCTTTATGTTACTAAGGAAAGCTGAACTAAGCACCAAATACACCCCTATAGCGATTGGCACTCAGCGTGGCGAAGCCTAGCAGTCCAAGGCTTACTCACATAGGGTGTGTGAAGTAGATAATCCATGCTCAATGCAACATATAACATCACCCAATAATCCATTGTCCAGCGGTGCTATTATTTTAGAAGTAAGGATACATTTTCATCAGCACACAACACAATACCATACATTAAATCAAAGAACAAGAATATGAAATCCAATTGGTAAACTAACTAATTACTGCAACTGGGGTCTTTAATTACTTATTGAAACTGCTCCATTTGGACTATGTCAGAACATGCAGTGCAAATCCAAACATTTTGCCTTTGTATGGCGAATGGAATGGTAGGTTCTATTCTAGTTCCCTGTCCACTCTTCCTAAAGGATCTTGATTGAGTGACACATGTTTCAATAATTCTCCCAGCAGTGTCTCGTCTTTGCACTGTACCTTCTCTCATGTCAAATTAGTCCTGTATGTCAAGGCTTGCTGTTGCTGGCTAGTTGGAATGGCTTGAGTGTGCCCCTAGTGGTAAGCCATGTGAAATCACGACCCCCTGGCCTCCGTAACATAGGCATGGCATGGTCTCTGGTGTGCAAGCCTTAAATTGAGGGTGCAGATTGAAGTTAAGGACATGCCTGAAGAATCCTTGCTTGGGAACCTTCCTGGCTGCCACCAAATGAAATGAAGAGCCACCTTGGTGGTTGCAGTAGTGATCCAAATGAAGGCAAAGCCACTGCAGACTGTGATGAGCAATGTGGATCTAGCACTAAGGCTTTCAAGCGCTTCAGGAAATTTTCCTGAGAACACCAATTGCGGTTGTATCTTTCTAAGTGCCAATCTGTCAAGCGCTATGTCTTTTTTTAAATTTCTTTGTTTGAGATGTCTTTATGAAAGCAAAAGTGGAACTAGTAGTGGATACATGTTATCTGGGTTGAAGCAAAACCCAAAAACGTTCCTTAGCTAATCATACGTCTCCAGCTTACCTTCTCTCAGAATGGTCTTTTGGAAATTTGTTATGATCCCCTGGTTGTGAAATGAGGAAGAAATGCACCATACAGATAGACAAATAAGATTTAAGTAATTCAAAACCAGTTCGCCAATTGTTAAGTTTGCTGGGGATCGCACAATCTTTTGCAATTATTGCTGGCTTGTATATATAGAAATGAAAATGTACACTGAGTTAGTGATTAGGGAATTTGTCTTTTTGGTTTATGCTGGAAGAGAGCCACACCTCAACGACTCATATTTCTTCACCATCTGTTGTCAGTGAACGTATGTGATTTAGAAATCTCTATCTTTCTGAGCCTTATAGTAAATGGAAATCCCCATTACTCCAAAGTGCGGTAAAAGCTGAATTTTGAATGCTTTAAATGCTTCTGAAAGTCCCACCAAATGAGCTAAATCCTGCACAACTTTTTTGAATTTTATTTTTTATATATTTTAGCTAATAGATTTAGCTAGAAAAGCCTTTGGTGTATTTTAATATGTGTTCTGACAAGAGAAATTGATATTATCGCATTTGTAAGGTGCTTATGAAAAATGAATATTATGCATGTAAGCAGCCAAGGTTTATTGTTTAAAGTCTGGGTGACTAAGTGTTCTGTCATTACATATGTTTTTCCTAGAAATTCTGACAATGGTATTCTGCCAGATAAAATTACCAATCTGGAACTCTAGTTTTGTGAAAAAGGAATCCGGAACATAAATTGGTACTGCTGAAACAAAAAGAGCACTTTTGACAATATAATCATGGTAACATAATGAATTCTACCAGAGACAGGTAGTGGTAAATTCCTTATCTTGATCAAGCATTTTATTTAAATCTCAGCCCATTCTTTGACATAATTAACTTGATCAATCCTTTTTTTAAATTTGAAACTGTGGCCTATTTAACTTGTTTGCTGAACTTAAATATTATTTAACTAATGCCCTAGAGCAAGGGTCCCCAACCTTCTGTGAGCACTGAGCAACATTTGTGTGTCAGTCTAAACGGTAGCAGCATCTGCACCATGGATTAGTATGGTAATAAATTCATTATGTGTGACTAAGGCACTGAAATTTGCAGTACCCAACAGTATTTCCTGGGGATGTCAGGGGCGAAGTTTACAGGTACATTGCGAATTTAAAGCCTAATTTTATCCAGTGATCATGACCACAATTTGAACGTATCTAAGGATCAATTTACCAAAGTTGTGGGTTCTTCTAAAGAAATAGCTAAAAAATAATGACAAATTTTAAAGAACATGACTATGCTGTAGGTAGCTGGCTCTTCTCTCCTGTAGATTTTTGGGATATTAGTGACAAATGGTGCATTTTGCTGTACATTAGGCTAGTAACATTAACACCAACATTTGGGATTAAATGCGGTTTAAAACTGACACTTGGGGAACTTACTGCTACAAACCTTTTAGACATTTAGGCCTTCATTATTATGAGTGGTCTGATAATTCCGCTCCTTGTGCAAACTGCTGCTTGCTTACAGATTGAAATTGCAATTTATGTGAATGTATCACCCCCATCAATACTGGGTCTAATAAAGTTTGCATAATTTTGGCTGGCTCAACAGGTGAAAAAGAAACAATAATTATTGGACCATGAGTATTTAGGTATGATAAGTACCAAAATCAACATTTTATTTCACCAAATCTTTTATTAGATGCTGTTTATTGCACCTGGTGAATTCCAACCCATACAGTGGTGGATTTTATCGGGCGCAGTAAATATTGCAACCTTTTTCATGCTACTTATAATGACGGCCTTAGTTGTAAATGATACATTTTAAGCATATTGCGGCAGCAACATTGGCCAAAACGTAGAGGGGTGAAGGGTTCTCCCCATGGACCTTCTAATAAATCTAGATAAAAACTGTTTATTTTCATAAGTCAAAATAAAGTGGGATACAAAGATTACTTTCTAGGGGTATAAAATGGGGAAGTATGTTCTACCCAATGATGCTATGGAAGGTACCATGGCGTATTATTGCACAATAGCCCGGCACCTTTGTGAAAAATTGGTAGGATGCAAGACCAATTTACACTTGCTGTTTTCCATATGGCAGATTTTAAAGGTCAACATAGAACATTGAATGTACAAACAGTGCCCAGTGGCTGGGAGGGACTTCTTCAGGGAGGGGCGGCTTGCGGGTATCCGGACCCAGCGCTGGATGGCAGGGAGTGTGCGGGCATGTGAATCTACAGCTCTACATGCCAAGAACAGATGTTCACTGGGTAAGTAACATTATTCATATATTCCGCAGTTAGGTGTTTCATGCCTGATTATTTGGAGGCTGTAGCAGCTTTGCTATCTGCTCCATGAGGAGTGCCTTCTTGTCCTCATACTTCTGCCGTTTTAAGGCAGTTTTAAGGTTAAAGAGATTATTTGCTAAAGGAATGCTTGGCCAGAGAGGCAAGAAACGCAGGGTAACACCATATTAGTGCCACTGCCCATCCTCTGGCTGGAATGAAGGACAGAGCTAACAGGTGCATCAATGAACATCAATGCCTATCCCATTGGTTGAAGGGCATCTTGCTCTATGTGGCCTAAGACGCCAAAATGAGATCACACAGTAACATAGTGCTTCACTGTAGAAAATAATTTCATATCTAAAAATAAAATCTTTATGTTTGATGCAGTTTTTCTGTAGTTGGTTGTTGTATCTGGTTTCAGATGGGTGTGTCTGAAAGTTGTTTTGAAGTGGGTGATAGGTGGCACTGCTTTAAACTGTTTCTATAAGTCAAGGGGATTTTTTGTTCATAAATGTTGTGAAAAAGGTGGTGCCTTAGGTATCACTTTTCATGATTTATAGTAGGAGGTAAGTTGTAGAGTGGCTGGAAAGTGATAATTGAGGATAAGATTGTGAAAAATTAGTGTAGAACAAAGTTGAATTTAAATGGCAAGCAGCCAGGTAAGGAGTGCTGAGGTGCAGTATTGCCTGCAAAGTGCAGTCGTAGAGGTCACAAACAGGAAAGGATCTTGGCTCCTCGTTGGCTAACCGGATATTATGCAGACAAGGAGTGTACAGTGGAAAGGTTAAGAAGGAATGCTGCATGGGGTGGGGAGAGGGGTATCTGTAGAATTGGATATCATAGTGCTGCTCTTAGTAAGTAATCTTCTGAACTACTGCCGTAAAGGACTTTTCTTAAGCATTATTCAGTTCACCTCTTGGGCATTCCTCAATGACAATGCTTTATCATTGTGCCCAGTTTTCGGATCCACACACTTAATGGATAAATTGGGTTACTGCTATCTTCACTGTCAGTGAAGAGAGGCATGGCAGCCATGATATCGAAAGGCTGGGAGGGTGTGATGACAGATGCATAAAGAATGCATGGACGGTCTCCCAGCCCAATCAGAAACCAATAGTTGATAGTCCAACTTGGATGGGATGGCAGGGCCTCGTTTGTCATCACTTGGGTGTAAGTTACGTGCTTGTATCCAGCTGAACAAAAATACTTTAAAAGGCTTATGCATATTATCTATAATGTGATGATTTTTGATACATCCACATTCTACCTCTCCCTGTGTACAGGATCTTTTAACACATTTAATTGGAAACATTTGTCATCTTTGTTCCAGAGTAGCATGCTACTTGCAGAAAAAGCACTTCAATACCTCATCAGGGGTAGCAAGCGCTATATAAATGCAAACCTTTTTACCTCTTCTACCTCTACACTATCCTTCTCAATCCAAATAACTGACTAACATATCCACCACTCAAATTACTTTCATATTTTTACTATACTAATTCACCACTTATCCTTTATGGGTTCCGCAGTAGCGTGCTACTCGCCCAATAAGCGCTTTGACACCTCATCAGGGTTAGTAAGCGCTATATAAATGCAATTACAATACAATACAATACAATGAACCTCTTGAAAGGATTCAACTGCTTCCAGCAGCAGCAATAATATCAAACACCTACCCTGTTGACACAAATGAACAACAAAACCCCAATAGTAAATTTTGTATAAATGCTGGAAGGTTTTTGAAGATTTATCACTTTGCAGTTCTTAGTACCAGACAGTGAAAATCGAGATAAATCTCAGGTAGCCTTATACCTTTTGAGATACCCAAAGCATCTCTACTCGTCGACAGTATGAAAGTCCAAGGAAGACTGCTGCAAAGATTCAGGGGGCATATCATCAAGGCGGCGCAATAAAATTATCGCCGCTTTTGCGTCCGTTTTCGGCCGAAAAGCGGCGATAATTTTATCGCCTTATCAGCAAGGTCACGCTATCGCGTGAATCCTTGCCGTAGCGCCCTTTCCCTTAACACCCAGCTTTGCATCTCTAATGAGATGCAAAGTGGGCGTCACTGGGCGTACCCCGGATGGACTACCTTGCAAATATCGCTGATGTTCACATCGCGATATTTAGAAGGCAGCCCACAGGATTTTAGCATACGTTAGATTTTAGCGAAAACGGCCGTTTTCGCCAAAATCTAACGTATGCTAAAATCCTGACTTACCTATGTTTGACATAGGGGGTGGATTATGCTGATACGACCACAGGGTCGTATCAGCAAGGTTATCGCCGTTTTGCAGGGAACAACGCTGGAAAACCAGGGATGTTCCCTGCAAAACAGCGATAACCTCGCTATCTCTGGAATTTTTATGGCCCTGGAGAAACTTGTTGTTAATAACGCGCTACCAGGGCGATAAATTCCAGAGATAGCCTGCGATAGGAAATTTATCGCTAAGCACGGCCAGCGATAATTATTGCTGGCCGTTGATAATATGCCCCCAGGTGCTTATTTATTAGGCAGGTCATCCCCAGGTTTTTTTTTTTTTGTTTTTTTTGGTGCCTAAATTTTTTTTATTTTTCATTTTAAAGTTACAGTAACAGTTGTTATGACACTTCATACATCGGGCTCATTACTAGACAAGCAATTCTTAGGACAGAAAGGAAAAAAAAAAAAAAAGGAAAGAATAAAAGAGAAGGAAAAAAAAGGGATTTTTTTTTTTTTTCCCCTAGCTCTATAAGTAAGGTCGACATTTCATATTAGCTGAGCTTCATCCATTAATAAACTAGCAAAAAGTATAATCCAAGTGTGATTGAAAAAGGACAGAAAAACAACAGCTTTATTCAACCAATCCAATTGGTTACTGGGGCCCATAGCTTCTTGCCCCTATCTTGTCTCCTACGGCCTTTAAGCCGATACACTGCTATCTCCATGCTGTATATAGCTAGCAACCTAGCCCTCCAATTTATAAACGTGGGAGGATCGGGACTGATCCATTGAGATGTAATATTGGATCTTAAAATAGCCATTGCAATGAAGACTAGCCCAGTTTCTAATCTAGTCCATCCCTCTGTGTTCTGAGTCTGATCTATCCCCAGGATTACTAAGCCGGCGGTTAATGAAATCGTCTTGCCAAGGATCTGGGTCAAGAAAAATTCTATGTCTTGTAAATATTTAGCAAGCTTGGGGCACAAAAAGACCATGTGAATTGTAACAGCGGCCAGTGTCCCGCACCTGCTACATGAGTTCCCACGAGACCAAGACCACTTAGCAATCTTCCCAGGGGTATAGTATAGGTCAAAGACAGACATGTAATGTTGAGCTCTCAGGCTGCCAATTATTAAAATCTGATTCGCAAATTCCAAAGAAGCCACCAGATCCGTGCCCTCCTGTGTAAGTTTCCTGTCCCATCTATCATTCTGAGTTACTAGATCATCAGGGAGAGCAGATAGCAGCGTTTGATAAATTTTCCCGATCCTGGACCTAGATGCTAAAATGCCTACCAACGGTATCTTGCCAAAATTGACCATCCCCTGTGCCATAGTTTTGACCAGAAAGCTTCTGATCTGTAAGAACTTAAAAAAATGTCTAGTAGGGAGCCCGTATTTCGTTGTAATTCAGAAAACGAAAAAATTTGACCATCAAGAAAAAAACTCCCAAAACATTGATTCCTAAAGCCCCCCAACTCCTGGTTGTCTGATCCTGAAATATTGGCGGTAGCAGCCCATATGAAAACAAAGGGGTGTAAGCATTTATATTCGAAATCCCGAGCCGATGTCGCATTTTTTTCCAAATTGAGAATGCAGATTGTATAATTTTAAACTTTGTTTTCTTATAATAACTAGGTTCAATAACTCTGGTTAGGCAATGTTGGGCAGCTTCCTCTAGTAAAACTTCGTATATAGTAGGTCTGATCGGTTCAGGGACTAGAGTCTTACTCCCAACCAGCAGTATCCCCATTTGCTGTAATAGTGTTACCCAGTGATACAACCTAAAAGAAGGTAATCCCCAACCCCCCTTAATCTCGGAAGGATTAACCATTTCATTGACCTTCTAGCTTTATGATAACCCCATAAAAATCTGGTACAAACTCCTTCTGCTCTAGAGATACAAGATGCTGGAAATTCTAAGGGTATTGTCCGAAACAGATATAAAAATTTGGGAAAAATAAGCATTTTTATAACGTTGCACCGTCCGTGCAATGAGAAATGAAAATGATCTAATCTTGCGAGTGTCTGCTCAGTGTTTTTTATAATCGGCTGTATGTTGATCTCAGGTATCTGCTCGACCGCAGCTGTAATCCTTATACCCAAATATGTTGCTGCTGATACGGTCGGGATCTCATGAGGTCTTAGAGTGTCCGAGTGTAAGATCTGGGTTTTATCAATGTTTAATTTGTAGCCGGAGACAAAACCGAATTGTTTCGTAAGGTCATACACTGCCGGCAAAGCGGAGCTGATATTAGTTGTAAAAATGGCAACGTCGTCAGCATACGCTAGCGTTTTATACGAGACCCCGTTTACCGTTACTGCTTCAATCCGTGGATTGACATCCAACTTATAGAGTAAAGGATCGATGTAAATTGAGAATAATAACGGCGAGCAGGGACACCCTTGACGAGTTCCTCTACTGATAACAAGTAAGTTAGATTCTTGTCCAGAGATCCGAACACGGGCCTCAGGTGATATGTACAGGGCCTGTATAGCTGTGATAAATTCCTGAGGGAACCCTTTGGTCTTCAGCATCAGCCAGAGGAACCCCCAGGAGACCCTGTCGAATGCTTTTTCTGCATCCAACAGGATCATCCCCAGGGGCGACCCTGTTGCCTGGGCCCAGTCAAACAAGGCTATTGCCCGCCTGACATGGTCCGACGTATCACGACCAGGGATAAAGCCGTGCTGACGGATAGACACCAGGGGAGCAATAACCCTGCCAAGCCTCAATGCTAATATTTTAGAATATATCTTGCTGTCCGCACATATTAAGGAGATAGGACGGTAAGATGATGGGCTGAGTGCTGGCTTGTCCTTTTTTTAAAAACTACAATAGTTGTTTTATGCCATGATTCTGGAGTCTGGCCCTTCTGAGTTCTTAAAAATAAAGATTCGAGCTGGGCGTTAAGGGTTTGTCTGAATGTGCGAAAAAATTCCAGGGGTAGTGCGTCAGGACCGGCAGCCTTACCAGTCGCTAGTGAGGTTATGTCAGATTCAATTTCCTCTGGTGAAATCGGGGCGGAGAGCATATCCCTCTGTTCCAACGTAATCTGAGAGGTTACATAATCGCGAAGAAAGTCCTCGCCTGACTTTACTAAATCATCCTTCTCGGTGGAATACAACCCCTGATAAAAATCCTGAAAAACATCCAGAACCTTAACCGGGAGAACTTGAATCTGTCCACGTTGATCTTTGATTTGACATATTCTATTAGAGACCCCTCTTTGCTGTATACTCTTGGCTAATAATCTGCCTGTATTCTCCCCGAATTCATAAATATCAGCCCGGTGCTGCTTGAATTTAATGGCTAAATCCTCCGCAGAATATTGGTGAATCTTTGTTCTAACAACTGCAATCTTATTTTGGCATTCCTCTATTTTCTGGAAATCCCTTATTACCCGAATAAGCTCTTCCTCAGCCTCCCTAAGCTGATCTACCCAGTCATTAATTTTCTCTTTTATCTTCTTCTGTTGATGTAGAGAAAAACTAAGAGTTTCCCCCTCACCGCAGCCTTAAAAGTATCCCAGACTATTAACTCGGATGCAGTGCCCTCATTCCTCCCAAAAAACTCAACAATCCAACTGGACATATATGTACAATATTCCATATCAAGTAATAGCTTTCTATCAAATGTCCAAGTTGCCATTGTTTGTACCAGATTGCCAATTGGGAGTTGGATTACCAACGGATTATGATCCGATATCAGTCTAGGAAAGAGCTCGCAGTCAATCCTACCTACTATTAAATTAGACACAAAAAAATAATCTAAACGTACAAATTTTTTGTGGGGGGCCGAAAAGTACGTATACCCTAACTCCGCCGGCCGTTGTCTTTGCCAAATATCAACCAACCCATGTTCCTGACATAGCCCCTGTAACGCCTTAAAAGTCTTAACCTTCCTGCCAGAGTAAGGAGCTTTACTATGAAGATTAAAGTTGGCATTCAGGTGAATATTAAAGTCCCCACAGAAAACTATCAGAGAAGGCCACAAAGCAAGTTCGATATTTAAAAAGCCAAGACTTATGGGGTCATCCAGATTTGAACCATACAAAGAACATAAAGTGTATAATGTCCCCCTGATAACTACTTCTAGAATTACCCATCTCCCTAAATTATCTTCCTTAACGCGATTGCACGTTAAAATGCCATGCCTTGCCATTATAGCTACTCCTCGGGTATTAGTTGTTTGCCGGGTACATGCTAAGAGATCAAGACCCAAGTCTTTTAGCCACTTACGATTATTCCAGCAAATGTGAGTTTCCTGAAGGCATAAAACATCAATCCGCATATATCTAATAAGTTTCTCTAATATAGCCCTCTTTTTCCTGTCGTTGAGGCCACAGCAGTTTAATGAACAGATTCTAATATATTTATTACTGACTGCCATGCCTGCAGAATACTGCTAACCGCCAAAAATGACACAGGAATTTTGCCGCCAACTTTCTAGACGGAGTTGCAAGAAAAAAAAATTATCTAGATGTTGATTGTTATATTTGTCATAACTATACACGTAACAAAATATTCGTGTGCCACCCACCCTCTCCCCCCACTGCCCCCCCACCCCTCTTCCCCCCCTATTGGAACCCTCCCCCTACAGCCCCCCCTCCCCCTAACCCCCTCCACACGAGGCATGGGGACCAACTGTCCCTGGTGATGATGAGCAAACACAACCACCCCTCCGAATGCTAGACCTTTACACTCACTCTGTGTAAACTACTTAAAAAAAAGCGATTATGAACAACCCAAGATTTAGAATAAAGAGAAAAAAAATGAAAAAACCCCACCTCCAATGAAAGAACCCCAACGTAAGAAGTCCGTGAAATCATTAAAGTTCAAGAATAAAGGTCAGTTATCATCTGATCACCAAACAAGATATTCAGGCCAAGGAATTTGATGACATGTTCAGTGACAATAGAAATTCCTTGGCCTGAATTTCTGACTGAAAGTACTGCGCCCTTGAAAGACCACCTTCAGCTTTGCAGGATTAAGAAGATATGCCTGCGCCCCTTTTGTCTGAAATTCCGAGATTAATTGCCGCAGAAGCCAGCGCTTTTCAACTGTCTTTTGACAGAAGTCAGGACGAACAAAGAACTCGCAGCCCTTCCCTGACCTTTTCCGGTCCGGTCTGGCAAGATCATATAAAAGTTCCCTGGTCAAGAAATTGTTCAGAGAGATCAGAATAGCGCGTGGGCGATTATCAGATTGACCTCCTACTCTCCGCTGATTAAAAGGGAAACGATGAGCCCTTTGAATTTGAGTCTTCCTGTCCCATTGCTGCGCGTCAGGGAAGGCCTCCACAAAGAGATCAATCACAAATTGACGGATGTCCGACCCTTCCTTTCCCTCAGGAAAGCCCAAAATTTGCAGGTTGTTTCGTCTTGCGCGATTTTCCAGCTCGGTCAGTTTCAGCAGAGTATCATCTCTTAAAGATTGCATAGATTCAGTCTTCTTCTTCTGCGTGTTTAACTCGTCTTCCAATTGGGAAATCCTGGTCTCCGCCTCTCCGATTCTAGTTGCGAAGTCAGTGCAAGTCTTAGCAACTCTACGGATGGAATTTTGCCGTTTTCTACATGCACCTTGTGTCCGAGAGCTCTCAGCCCTTGTTTCCTCCCGATGTGCCATAATCACTTGATATATCGTAGAGAGTGTGATTTCTTCACTGGCGTTAAACAAGCTGCCGGACTCTGCTGATACCTTCCCATCGTTTGCTTTCACTCCCAAGTTTGGTGAATAAGAATAATCCCAGATCATACTGTCAGTGGGTGACTCGGCTAGTGTAGGGAGGACGGGAAGTTTCTTAACAGTCCCAGGATTAGGAAGAGACCTATCGCTCTCTTCTTCCCAATGTAGACTGCTCGTATCACTCCCTTCCCCTGCCCAGTCTTTATCCTGGCCATCATCCCCAGAAGAGCTCGAATGATCAGATAAAGAGAAAAAATTATCGGTAGCATCCTCCTCTCTGCAGGTGAGTTTGTTGCCTACTTGCTGGATAGCCAAATTGCTGGGTATAGCTGTTTCCACGCTCCCAATTTCAAGAGCATCACATATATGGACTCCATTTCCCAAAATGCATTGGGATTGCTGAGCTATGGTTAAACAGTCTGTTACTGCCGAGGGAAGAGACTTCTCAATGACCCCTGACTGATTAGAGCTAGCAGCAGCCACATCAGCCATTACAGAACTCACTGGGGCAGCATCGGGGAGACCAGCTGTCTCCAGCTCTAGCCCCCCCCGAGTCAAGTTACCTCCGGCTGCTGCACTCACACCGACAGTTCTGACATCCTGAGTCACAGCAACCTGCACCGCCGGTTCCCCCTGCGCAGTGAAATTGACGATGTTGATTTTCCCAGAAGGAGATGACTCAGCACCACCAGCGGGACTGCCCGCCACTTTGCTCCTGAGGGACTGAGCCTTGAACAGCGCAGGCACAGTTTGCCTGCCGCGTGTGGCGGCTCCATTCTTGGCAGATTTCTGCTGCTCACCTGAACCAGACATCTCCGCTCCGGATCGGAGGTTAACAGCCGCAGAGCCTACTCCATCAGCAGAGCCGGCAGGGACAGATTTCCCGGCATTGTCCAGACCAGTTGGCATACCGCGCCCCCTGGTTCCCTTGCTGCCTGTCTTCGGTGGCATCGCTGCAACTTTCCCAGTAAGTCCCGGTGAGATAGACAAGGCAGCCGGACAAAAAAGAACACGGGACGACAGTCGGCAGGGAAGCGGAGGCCCCCACAGATAAACCCACGATCTCCAGAGCATCCGCACTAACCAGGTACGAAATTTTTGAGGGCAACAGGTAGTGAATGAAGTCAGGCGCTGTCTATTCCAATGTCTGTTACATAACTCCGGTTGCCGGTTCAATTGCGGTGTTCAGAATCTCTTTCAGAGCAGGTCTTAGCAGGAGAGGGTGAATGGTCCGCTCACTCGGCCGACTGATCGGCCGCCATCTTGCCTCTCCCTCAATGGCTGGGACATCCCCAGGTTTTCAAGATAAAACTGACTCATTTGCAGTGGCGACTGGCACAGATCGGGGTTGGGGGGTTTGGGGGCGTAGGGGGCAGGGGAAGGTAAAGAAAAAGAAAAGAAAAACTTACCTCCTCGCCGCGCCTCTCCTTGATCGTCCCTCCGCTCCGGCCGGAACAGCAAGCACACCCAGGCTCCCCTAAGCCAATCACAACACTACAATGCAGCGCTATGATTTGTCTGAGCGCCATGGTTCGGAGCTCAGACGGGGAATGGGAGCCTGGGCATGTTCTCCACCCAGGCTGCAATGCAGCCTGGGTGGAGAACATGCAAAGTGCGCATGAATGTTTTGCCGGACCAAGACGGCTGGCCAAACATTCATGCGCACTTACCAAGTGTCCACCACTCCTCCCCCTGCTCCTCTGCCAGCAGAGTCGCCCCGACCCACTCGCAAAGCTGTCACAGCAGGACCAAATAAAATGATAACTACATTGAGTTATTATCATTTTATTTTTCCTTTATTTACACTGCTAAAAAGCAGTGGGGCGATGCCTCTCCATCTTAGCAGAGGAGCCGTCACTGCTAATTTCAAAAGTCAGCATAGACTGTGAAACATTCACAAGATTGCCCAGTGATGGAACCAGCATGGCACTAGCAAGCAGGATGCCACCAAATCCAGTTGTTAGAGCCACAGTTTCTTAATTCCAAATTAAGAAGTAAACTACGTTTATTCTTCTGAGCCAGGGATGTTGTAGCTTTGTAAGCTGCACGACATTACCTTTGAATTATGGACAAAAATATCGAGCTCCATAAATCCATAACTGATCCAAATGCAACAGTGTGGACTGCACTTTCCTACTGCCTTATAAAGGGCTACATATAAATATCAAATTATCCCTTAGTGTCCGCTCGAGATCGCGCCACACAACTTGGCCAGTCCCTCACTAGCAGGAAGTGCACTGGGAAACCCAAACACACCGTTATATAAGAGCAGGCACTCGTAACAGAGTTCTGTTTAGCAAGTCTCGCCCCACAGCAGAGGTAGGAATTGTAAAATGAAAAAATAAATGAGAAACAATAGACCCAGCGTTTCCCACTGTTTCAAATAACATTAACGTTGTATTGTGCTCCAATTAGCACACCTTTTAGTATTCCATAATTCTCCAGCTAGTACAATGTGCAATTTGGGAATGCCCAGGTATAACACTTTATTTTTTTAAGAATTCAAGATATCCCTTCTATTTTTCCATAATTCTGATGTTAATTTGCTTGTAATGTTTCATAGTTTCATCAGTATGCACACTCTGCAAGTCAATAATATCCAGTTTTCTACAGTGATGCAACCAGCACAATTCGCTCTTTTCCATAAAGCTGCTAATGCATTGACTTTTTTCTTTGAAGGACCCTCTTCTTACCTTCTATCCTCTGCATGCCTCCTATCCTTGAGTACAGCCTATTCTAACTGTTAATCTGCATTTTTTGCATTTAAGAAAATTGCCCACACATTCTCTTAAAGATCTCAACCTGTCCTTTGCAAGTCATACCCCGAATCTATCAATACCTAATCTCCTCTAGCTCATCTACTAATTCCACCTACCATCTGCACGAACTCACATACCCCCAACCCCCACTAATGATCACACCTAACCCCTACTAATTTAATCCACCACAAAGACACTGGGGCAAATGCATGAAATGGTATACTAAGTACTAGAGTAATACCTACAACCACTAAAATAACCACTAACCATGAGTTTTGGAGAAGCGTGCTGCCCGGCAAAAAAAGAGCTTCAACACCTTGTCAAAGGTAGTATATATGCAATTACAAATTACTAAATACATATTTTTTGGTCTTAAGCATTATCATTTTTACACTCTATGTCATCTGCATTTGTTGCCTAAGCCTATTTCTTAACATTTTCAATTTCAATAATTGTGTATTGTGCTTAAATATGTAAAAGGACTTGCTGCTCCTTACCTTGTTGACTTACTCCGTCTTTAACAACCTGTTAGAAATTAATGTTCTACAACATTTCAGGTCTTCTCATTTGTCACTGTCTTTCCTTTGTTGCCTCTCAGATTATGCCCTGTTTTGCTAGGTCCAAAACTATGGAATGAACTTCTGATGTACCTTCGCCTTTCAAAATCATTAGTTGCATTTAAAAATCATCTCAACAATCATTTACTTAGCGTAACCTCTCCACATGTACTATTTGATTTTGTGTTTTATTCTGTCATGCTCACGTTCATAATGTTTTTATCTGTTTCCATGCAATCAATTTTTATACTGCCCTTTAATTGTAACAGTGCTTTTGATAAATGTACTGCATAATTTTTAATAATTAAATGAATACATAAGTACCTATACCAGATTGAGTGACCAAATGAACCATAATTGATTTAAGGAGCAATGTGAACTTAAACATGCATGGTTTATTCTTTCAGACATGTAAATGCTGCTGCTAATGTGCATTTAGGCCTCCAGGATCTTGAACGGTAGCATTTCAGAGCTTGAAGCCCAGAAGGTCAAGGGAGTCTTTGTCAGGCTTTGTGAAACTATCCCCTGGAAACTGAAGGATGCTTCAAGTATGTGGGTGGAGTCCAGGTCCAACAGACTTGCTTTGGAAGTGCTTGTGGGTCTACTAGGGCTCCAACTAGGATCCACTTGGAGCTTCCCACCTTGAAGAAGCACTGCATTCCTCATCCGGCATGTAATTTTCTGCCTTGGGCACAGAAAACACTTTGAGTTCCTGGTTGCAACCCAAGTGCAGGGGCCATGCCCACAGGTATCCTGGAGCTTTCACTATGGTCCCCTTGGAATTGGTCACCCTGGAGTAACATAGCAGTCCTCGGTGGACTTGTAAACTCTATGTGTGTGCAGGGACACAATTTGGTTGATCAGCAAGAGACCAGATTCAGGCCATGACTCAGACGAATATATGTCTTTACTACACATGCGATACATCACATGCCATTACAACGTGGCCGTTACAACGACCACTTTGTGACATTGCGAACCATTACACCGCAAGTCGTTACAATGACTTGCGGTAGGGGGCGCACTGGACTTAAGAATAGTATAATTTACTATTCCTACTCCAGTTTGTGCAACAGCAGGGAAGGTGTTGGATTGTAAATCCAACACCTTCTGCCCCCTACAGCAAGTCGTTGTAACGACTTGCAATGTAATGGTTCGCAACGTAACAACGCGGTAGTTGTAACGACTGTGTTGTAATGGCATGCGATGTATCGCATGCGATGTAAACGCTGTTTCTAGACTCAGACATGCAAGCATGCCTCCTGTACTTATTTATGGTGTCTTGTCAGAGCTAGACACCATGGAGAAGCATGTGAACCCATTGGAGGGTTGTAGCACTGGGTAAAAGTGGGCATCTTAGGTGGCTGGAGCCCGTATCCAAGGGCTGTACCAGAGATTTGCCAGCAGACCAGGGGCGGCTGGCAACCTTAGAAAGTGGTGGGGTGAGCGAAGTGCCCCACCACTACTCAAAAAACAAAACCTCCTCCCTCCAAAAACCCTTAATAAAACACCCCTCCCTCCAAAAGCCCAAACTAAAATACTCCCTCCATTCAAAAGCCCATAATAAAACAAACCCTAGTACAAAAACCCCAAAATAAAACTTCACTAACATTACAAAAAATAAAATTGAAATAAAAGGTGTTTACCCACTGCAGCACGCCCACCTTGGTGTTCTTAAACTGCAGTCTGCTGAGGAGCTCCCCTAACCAATTCAGGCGCTGGTCTCATGCTATTAACCAGCATTAGAGAAGTGCCAGGAATTGGTGGAGCAGGCTGGCTGGAGGTCTGTGCTTGCTCTCCACCCAACTGTCTAAGACAGCTCGGGTTGGAGAGCTGCAAAGTGTGCATGTCTGGCTGGCTGTCGCAAGACCTCCAGCCAAATTGACATGCGCACTTTGGAGCATCCTGCCAATCACTGCTCCTGTCCTGCATGCTGCCAATCTGCACCAGAGGACACGCCCGCATGTCTTTTGGCTCGGGGCAAGCTGCGGCGTACACATTGGGAAAAAATAAAATGGCAATGAAATCATTTCATTGCTATTTTGTCTTTTCACCCGCGGCTGGTGAGGGGCGGGGGGTGGAGGGCGACCCTCCCCCACCATAGTGGCAAAACCGCCATTGCAACAGACCTTCTTGTGGTATAACTTTGGTTGTGTCAGAGTTTTGATGGAGCAGTACCACCAGTCAAACTGTTGAAAATGTCTGTAGAGCTGCTATATCTTTTGCTAGAGCCAGCGGCCCATATACTCCACCATGTTGCATGGAGAGCGTCTGTTGACAGACAATTAAGTGCTTTTTCAAGGAGAGTGAGATTTGCATCATGGCCTGCACTAGATCAAAACTTTTATTATGACTTGCCAATTGAATTTTGATACATGCAGTAACTCTTGTTAACACACTTAATGGAATTCTGAATATTGTAATAAATATTGGTCAAACCTGTTACTACTTATTGTGGAAAAAGGCCTTATAAGGGAATCACCTCATCAAAGATGATTGTCATGTGAAGGAGATGATACAGGGGCTATCTTAGACAAAAGGATTCCCTCTCACAAACCAATAGGATTTTACTGTAGGTGGCGGGAGCCAGGGCCGGACTGGCCGTAGCGGGCACCGGGCATTTCCCCGGTGGGCTGCCAGGGTGGGGGCAGGTTTTGGTACCCTGGGGGGCCGATTTTGTTACCGGGGGTCGGCAATATCGGCCCCCTGTAACAAAATCGCCCGAAACCGGCCCTCACAAACAGCTCGGCTGCACCCCTCCTCCCACCAGGGGGGCCGGCCTAGCACTTTTCCAGGGCCGGTTTCGGTTCCCAGTCCGGCCCTGGTGGGAGCCGGAGGCACTCATTTGTGACTGGTGCTGGAGTCTCCAGAGCATGGCCGCAGCGACTCTAGCTCTGTCTCCTGTGGTCATGGTGTGAGATTTACAGCTCCCAGGTCTCTGCAGAGAGCACTGCAAAAGTTTTTCTTCCCAGGCATGCTCAGTTCTCTGTTTGCAGTGTAGTTGCACGGCCTGAATGCAGCGAGGTCCTAGACTCAGCGGATTGCTCACAAACTAAATAGAAGCATGCACACATATGTACCTGCTCACGGCCATCAGCATCAGTCACTGCTTTCCAATCCCCTCAGTTCCCTCAGAGAGATTTCTGCAGAGTGCCAAATCACATCTCTGTCCCCACTCATTCAAACATTTGGTCTTAACCTGGGTTTAATATGAGAGGGGGCAGCAAAGAAAACAGCACCAATTTGTAACGCTGTACTCAACTTTACATTTTTAATAATTACCCCAGACATCAAGCGTTGCGCAGATGCAGAATGGGTCTATGCATTTGTTTTTTCAGAAGTTTTGCTCTGCATACATTAACTCAGAAAACATATGTGTTAATGTATGAAGTGCAGACAGCACAGCTTGGAAAGGGGAAACAGCCTTTACAACGAGGTTTTTACCTTGTTGTACCTTTACCATACATGTTCTTAGGACGCATATGCTTTTACAACGTCTGCCTTTACCACACATTTAAGGTAAGTTCAGGGGTGTGGGGGGGTCTCCCCCCACAAATACATTGTATATATATACAATGTATGTAATGTATATAAAGTATATATAAATACAAAGGCAGCGCCTTGAGACCCTCACGGGTGAGTAGCACGCTTTATAAACCCCCTGATTGATTGATTGATGATTGATTGATTGATTGATATATATATATAAACAATGCATGGTAAAGGCATATGTTGTAAAAGCATATGAGATCTAGAAAAATGTGTGGTAAAAAATGTGTGGTAAAGGCATGCAGAGTATTTCCCTGCTTTGTTCCATCATACAACCCTTGGAAACACAGAGAGACAACTGCGGCTCTGTGTTTCCGACATTTGTTTGTTGCCTGCAGCTCATGCTTGGAGATGTTCGAGGTTATGTATGCGCTATGGACAACGTAATTTCCAGAAAAAAAATGCATTGTTCTGCATCTGCACAGCCCTAAAAGCAGTATCATGATCCAGTCCAATGTCTCCCCAGTTCACTCATTGTAATGTAAGTTTTGCAGATGTAGGGCCAAATTGACCAATTTTTCATGCAATGCAGCTTAATAACCAAAGTTGCTGTGCGGTGTTGCATGAAAAGGAGAGAGCAGAACATTCCCATATCTACTAAGGTGTGGTATTGTTTCTCTCTTGACTTTTGCCGGCGTGCTTTAAACTGTCTTGAGGCAACACACACACCATTGAGCATTAGTGCAAGGGTGTGTATCCGATGTCAAACATAGGGGGAAATACCAATGACCTGGCGCAACGCTTGCTCTCCAACCTACTGCATGAAGAGATGAAGGGACATTAATGCTTGGACACACACTCGTGCCTTGAGCTGATGGCCTCCTGCCATAGCAAATTTGTGGAATTCATCCTCTTGTGTAGGTTATAGCAGCCTACCTACGACCCTTGGGCAACCAACCTGGGCTTCAATAAGAGGAAGGGAAAAACTGTAGCCAGCATCAAAAAAGTCCCCTCTCCCCCAAGTTACTATATATCCCGCCTTTAGGGAGATGTCTATTGGGGAAACCGTGCCTCTTAGCAACAAGCATTGGCATAGCCAATAGGTCTCGCTTTTGGGACCTTATAAGTATTTAGTTATGCAACTGTTGCATGGCTAAACACTTATAAGGTCCCAAAAGCGAGACCTATTGGCTATGCCAATGCTGGTTAATACTGGCGCACGGCCGTAAAAGTAATGCGGCCGTGAGAACATCAAAGCGGCCGCGAAAGTGAAAGTGATCGCGATCAAGCGTGGCGAGCGATGCGCTTAATGAGCATGACGAGGAAAGCCATATGGCGCCTCTGCTCGTAAGCGCGCGCCCGCGCACATGCACTGTAGCTCTAGGCTGGCCATGGTAGCATTTTTTGAGCCCTCACTAAAAGTCTCGCCAGACCAGCACATGCGCTGGGTCAGGCGAGACCTAAAAATGCGATCTCAGCCTGAGCTGCAAAAGCCAGAGCTAATGATTATGGTGCTGTGCTTGGAAAACGCTGTAAGCTACAGAAATAACTCTATTGGCACATCCTCGCACAAAGCACACACATTTATAGATCCCCAAAACTGGACAGAATATTATCAGTTTTGAAGAAACAGGCTCTGACACTGCCCGCCAGAAGTAGGAACCCATAAATCCGCTGGTGAGCCGGAGACGAACTGAAACTGAAAGCATCCAGAGGATACAAGAAACCCGTTCTTCTACTCGGTCTACAAGGAGTTAATGGATCAAAATAATGATGTACTGACTTTCCGAGAAAAACACCTGGCCACAGAACTTTACCAACCTCAGTGCCTCGCAAGTCACAACTGCTCAAACATTCCACAAGCCCTCGTAAAGATAAAACATCCACCAGAGCTCCTCTTGAACACCGCCCCTGGAGCATCAAAGGAATTTCTCACCTCTGCGACAACGTTCACAAAGAATCATAGAGAGTCAGGGCACAAGTGCTAAACAAGCATTTACAATGCAATAGGTCTCGCATTTGCAAGAGTTTAAGCTATTGGCATTGTAAATGACAATGCCTTTTATTTATCAGTTTTAAAAAACAACATATAAATAAAAGGCATTGTCATTTACAAATACCAATAGCTCAAACTTTCGCAAATCCGAGACCTATTGCATTGTAAATGCTGCATCTGCGCCCTATGCAGTCTGCAATCTGCGATGTTGTCACGCCCAGTGAAAGTTAGAAGGTAAGACTATAGCTATGCACTGCTACAATTAAGACGTTAGTAGTGAACGTCTTAATTAAAAGAAGGACATAATTATATATTTTTTTCTCCTAACCTTTGCATTGCCTTCAAATACAAGCTGGGGGGGGGGGCGGAACAGCTGCCCCGCTGGTATGCTGATCCAAACAACAGCGGACGGCTGCCACATTTATGAAAGGACGGGTGGGGTGATAATGAGCTCAGCATTGCAGCATGTCCGAGCCCTGGGGGCGGAGCGGTCTGCTGTTAAAATCTAAATTAAGTAAAGCATGTCAAAATTAAGTAAAGCATGTGAAATGTAAGCATGCACAACATGGGCAGGACGGAGATGAGGGGCTGTGAACAGCAGGCACCAAAGTGCGTGAAAGTAACTCACTGACTTTCATTTCCTGCCATCTACAACACAGGCAGTAAATCCAAAGCTAAAAGAGGCGTTTGAAAACTGTCGGTGATGAGGTCGCCACACCACGAGTGCTGGATGGGAAGTTTACTAATCCAGTGGCTTTCACTTGTATCAGAATGCTGCATATGGAGAGGGCTGATGAAAAACCCCAACTTTCAAAAATGCTTTATTTCCGATGTTGTGTACTATCCGATTGCAACATCGGAAATAAAGTATTTTTGAAAGCTGGTCTTTTTCATCAGCCCCTCTCCATTTGCAGCATTCTGAAAGCCACTGCATTAGTAAACTTCTCTTCCAGCACTTTGTACTGTGCCGTTTGAAAGATTAAAGCAGGAGCCTGTGTTACTTCCCTGACAACGTGAAGAGGATACGATAATATATTAATGAAAGAAAGTGGCTTCAGAAGGCGAGGAGACACAAAAGGAGACACAGGCAGATGGAGGGGGAGAGGGCATATAAATGGAGAGAGAGCGTGGAGGCAATGACTAGAGACGGACAAGGGAATAAAGCGAAGAATAAGGAGGAAAAAAAGACAAGCATTGGCATAGCCAATAGGTCTCGCCTTTGGGACCTTATAAGTATTTCGTTATGCAGCACAATATCCTTGGTGCAACAACATCAACTGTTGCATGGCTAAACACTTATAAGGTCCCAAAGGCGAGACCTATTGGCTATGCCAATGCTTGTTAATCTTCTTGCTCATATTTTTTTTTGTCACATCTTGAAGAAGCAAGTTAGTTTTAAATCTATTTATTCAGAAGTTTGCTCTTCTAATATATAAATTCTGATATGTTTTCATTGTTCGTTTTTAATCGATTGATTGCTTTGATGTCTCATGTACCTGGGTCACTTGCTCCACCCTTTTATGATTTTAATGAAATCAAATAAAAGTATTATTGATTGATTGAGTTTATCAAAGAGGATATAAGAACTGTGCAGGATAGTAAATACTTGTATGATGGGAGCTTGCAGCGGCTTATACAGTGAAGAGAATGTGACATGTTGGGACACTGTGTTCGACACTTAAGTGAAGACAACGTGTGAATCATTCGAGCGTGAGTAATGGTGAGAGCTACTGACTGCGGCGCCAACCTGCCTCACAATGGAAAGATTTCCCTCGGGCTGCCATGCGGCGCCTGCGGGGTGGGGCTTTAAGACAGAGGCTCCCTGCAGGCCGGTTTCTTTTAAATACGCGTGAAAGACAAATACCAAAGGGGTGTTTAGATTAAAAAGAAACGCTATGGAGTGGTGCAGAGAGCGGGGCTAATTGAATGGCTCGAGTGAGCCGTCTAACGCCCATAACTGCATCTCTACGAGTTCGTGCAGAGGAAGGGTTCTCGCCAGACAGCTGCAGTGCAGAGCTGTGAGCTCTGCCGTTGCCCCCACCTCACCCCTGTTCTGTTCGGCAGACACCAGCTAGCCTGAAACTCCTCCCAAAAAGAAACCTGCTCACAGTGTAAGCCATTTAGGGTGACTGACTTGAGCATAGAGTGCTGGAAACTCAAATATCACAATTTGTGCGTGCTTCTGCACGGGACTTTTGGGTTGTTGCACTAATGCTTTCCACGAACAGTTTGAGTAACGTTTAATATCTAGTAGTCAGTCTCCTTTGAAGGCGTGCATGCGTACTCTGAAAGCCATTACAATAGCTTGCACCCCATTGAAGAACTTTTGCGGTGCTGAAAACTGATACTAATTTCAACATAATGGCTAAAATGCATATGTCACCAGGCATCACTGTTTTTCAAGTGCATTCTTTCTTTTCAGGGAAAGTAGCCTCTCGTACGTTCTAGAACGTTTCATACCTGGTATTTCTTCACCAGCTGCACTTTAAACAAGTAACCTGAGACGAGAATGCAGCCTGCAACGGAAGTTCTGTGCGCGCACGAAAGTGGAACGCGAAAGTGAAACTGATCACAGTCCAGATGGCGCCTCGGACGGTGAGAGGCTGACGAAAAGGGAGGGGGAGAAGGAAGGGGGAGTGCGAGCAGAGGAGCATTGGCCCCGCGGCCGTGAAAGTTGCGCGGCCGCGAAAGTGAAAGCGATCGCACTCCAGATGGCGCCTCGGGCGCTGAAAGCTGGCGGCTGCGCGCGTGCACGCTTGCGTGCACGCAAGCAAAGCGCTAGGCCAGCAAAAGCGTGTGGGGTAGCACTTTGAAAACCCCACTTACAAAATGTCTCGCAGAGCAGCGCATGCGCTGGCTCAGGCGAGACCTAGAATAAAATCGCAGAAATGCCAGAGTGAGCCAGGAATGACAGGGAGGAGAGAGGCAGAGTGAAATATGAGCTTCACAGACAGCCAGCGCCTGGCTTTATACAGACATGCTAACAAAGCACTCTAAAAAGGAAGGGGTGGGGAAATTGACTTTAGGAGAGGGGGAGAGGGCTGTGAGAGGAGAAGCAAAGCATCCTAGTGGTCATCTTTAGATTTAAAAAAATATTTACAGGGCAGTTGAAGCAGCAGCGATGTGCATTGTTTTAGCAACACAGCGTCTGCTGAGCTTCATGAAACATGAAGCGTGGAGGCTGTGAAGCAGTCGCCGTGCTGATAAAAGGCGCGCCGCTACACACGCACCCAACAAAGTGCCCCTCGTAAATAACAAAGCGATACCAAAGGGGATGATGGACGGAGCGCTTGAGCTAATCAAACACTCACCCCCAGTCAACTGATCTGGGTTTAATCCATCATCATTCTTTAGCTCACTCCACCACCCCAGTTCAGACATGGCCATATGCAAATCAGTCTGACCCTGTGCCTCATGGGAACAGTCCAGCCCGAACTGCCAAGCCATGTCTTCCCTGGACCGGAAACAAGCATCCTGGGACCGGTTTCTGGCCATTCAGCCGTCATCAGCCAGGCTAGCTTGAATCCAGTGGCAAAGTGAGCAAGGGACCCACGTCTGGGCATACCCTGCCAACTTAGGGCGAACAAAGCGATACCAAAGGGGATGATGGACGGAGCGCTTGAGCTAATCAAACACTCACCCCCAGTCAACTAATCTGGGTTTAATCCATCATCATTCTTTAGCTCACTCCACCACCCCAGTTCAGACATGGCCATATGCAAATCAGTCTGACCCTGTGCCTCATGGGAACAGTCCAGCCCGAACTGCCAAGCCATGTCTTCCCTGGACCAGAAACAAGCATCCTGGGACCGGTTTCTGGCCATTCAGCCGTCATCAGCCAGGCTAGCTTGAATCCAGTGGCAAAGTGAGCAAGGGACCCACGTCTGGGCATACCCTGCCAACTTAGGGCGAACAAAGCGATACCAAAGGGGATGATGGACGGAGCGCTTGAGCTAATCAAACACTCACCCCCAGTCAACTGATCTGGGTTTAATCCATCATCATTCTTTAGCTCACTCCACCACCCCAGTTCAGACATGGCCATATGCAAATCAGTCTGACCCTGTGCCTCATGGGAACAGTCCAGCCCGAACTGCCAAGCCATGTCTTCCCTGGACCGGAAACAAGCATCCTGGGACCGGTTTCTGGCCATTCAGCCGTCATCAGCCAAGCTAGCTTGAATCCAGTGGCAAAGTGAGCAAGGGACCCACGTCTGGGCATACCCTGCCAACTTAGGGCGAACAAAGCGATACCAAAGGGGATGATGGACGGAGCGCTTGAGCTAATCAAACACTCACCCCCAGTCAACTGATCTGGGTTTAATCCATCATCATTCTTTAGCTCACTCCACCACCCCAGTTCAGACATGGCCATATGCAAATCAGTCTGACCCTGTGCCTCATGGGAACAGTCCAGCCCGAACTGCCAAGCCATGTCTTCCCTGGACCGGAAACAAGCATCCTGGGACCGGTTTCTGGCCATTCAGCCGTCATCAGCCAGGCTAGCTTGAATCCAGTGGCAAAGTGAGCAAGGGACCCACGTCTGGGCATACCCTGCCAACTTAGGGCGAACAAAGCGATACCAAAGGCACAGGGTCAAGACTGATTTGCATATGGCTGGGTCCAAACTGGGGTGGCGTAGTGGGCAAAAGAACGATGGATTTAACCCAGATCTTTTGACTGGGGGAGAATGTTTGCATTGTCAGCATTCCGTCCATCATTTGTTTGCTGTAACACTTTTCGCCTTAAGTGGGATGGGTATGCCCAGACGTGGGTCCCTTGCTCACTGTGCCACTGGATTCAAGCTAGCCTGGCTGAAGAAGGGTGACATACCCTGAAACCGGTCCCAGGATGCTTGTTTCCGGTCCAGGGAGGACCTGGCCTGGCAGTTCGGTCTGGACTGTTCCCATGGGGCACAGGGTCAAGACTGATTTGCATATGGCTGGGTCCAAACTGGGGGTGGCGTAGTGGGCAAAAGAACGATGGATTTAACCCAGATCTTTTGACTGGGGGAGAATGTTTGCATTGTCAGCATTCCGTCCATCATTTGTTTGCTGTAACACCTCGTAAATAACAAGCACATTAATAAACTACATTTGCAGTCCCCAAAAAAACCCAGTATTGCTCGATGTTTTTTTTTTTTTTGGTTTCATATAGCGCAAACTCCACTCGAAGGTAGCAGTGCTTTAAATGAGCACCAGTTGCATTCCCGAGATTAAGTGAATGAGTGCCAGATGGTCGTTTAGTGGCACCAGCCGGCGCTGGGAGTATGGTGGGCTGAGTTAGCATAGCACGCCATGGCCAGCAGCTGCGACGCTGGTGAGGGCAGGAAGCTGGCAGATGTGGAAATGCGAGCAGCAAAGAAAACATGTAGTCCCTGAATAAAAAGATAACAGCCAGCAGCATAACTAAACTGTAGTTGGTCGGTGCTGCTTCCTGCTAAAACGGAAGTGACATATCGGATCTTCAGCCAACAATAAAACAGATAAGAGCAATGCCACACTTAACCAATGGCAAGTGGCAAGACAAATTACCCTCCATATTCTGTTTACTATAGGTCTTGCGACAGCGCATGCGCTCTCTAGGCTGGACCTAAAAAAGAAGTGGGGGGACTAACCAAGTTAGGCAGTATGCAAGTGACATTTATGGCGCATGAAATCACAGCGCGATATCATGGCGCAGCTTCACAGGAAGTGACATCACAACCTATGACCTCATAGAAAGTGACTTCAGATCTTAACACTTCACACATATGTTTCGCAGGTCTATCATGAGTACATTTCAGCTCATTACGAGATTTAACAAATGAGATTTTGCGTGGGGGTTGTGCCAAAAAAGTGACGCATCCCTGACGCAAAATGTAAGCCTCAACTCATACATTTATTTTGTAAAAGCTCTTCCACAAAGAAATTGGCAACAAGGGGATAGGCAGCACATCTGTTCTGCTTAATTGGTTGCAAAGTCCATGGGGCAGATATACAAGAACTGACACATCTCTGCATATTAGCAGAGATGCGTCAGTTAATTTGCGTCACGCAAAACAACCCTTGCGCCACCATGGATGCGTCGCATTTACAATGCGGCGCACCGTGGCGCAAGGATTGACAGATGCGTGATGCATCTGTTGGCGTAAAGGCAACGCATTGCTGGAGTCGTGTCGCAAGCACGACGCAACTACAGCAATGCTTCGCAATGCCTATTCCTATTATGCTGCGTCACTCCTTACGCCTGCTTCAAGCAGGCGTAAGGTTTTGACACACTGGCGTCGTAGAAGTGACGCAGAGAAATCTTGTAAATTTCACTGCGTCGCTTTTACAAGGCTTTCCTACGTCGGAACGCCCACCCTGCATACATTATACCTGACGCAGGTATAATGTAGCGTAGGGCTTTACAACGTGGCGCTTCTCTCTAGATGCGTCACGTTGTAAATGTGTCGCAAAGTGGCGAATTGTTTACGATGCCGCTGCGTCACAAAAGTGATGCAACAGTGGCGTAAAAGTGTTGCAAGTGGCTTGTAAATCAGACCCCACATTTTTAAAATATCTTAAGGCTATAAAAAAAAAAAAATAATAATGGTATTTAAAATTTTATTTATGCAAATGCTAGGACAGACCAGCACATTTGATATTCTTACAGAGCATGCATATCCCTCATATATAGGGATTCAAGAAAGTAAAAAGCACTCCTCTCTTAAGTATTTGTGAAGAGATAAACTGCGAACCTTTGTTTCCCTTCCCTTGCATCTAGGTGTGACGGCTCAGATAGCTCCCAGCCAGGATAGTGGAACAAAAGGAGGCCTGATGGCCCCTTCGATTCGGCTTTTGTTATGGGCACAGCAGGAGTATGAAATACGAAAGCCCCCTCACTGCCTGCACGTTGCTGTTCTGAAAGAAAGTAGACAACGTGCAGGTGTAGCTGAATGCGTCCCGGTGCCTGGAAATTACACCGGGACAAGTTCATCACATTTCAGTGGGGCCCAGCTTCTTGCAGGGTGGACTGAAAATAGTGGGTGGACGCCGTGGACCCGCGTGTACCCCCGACTTGAGCCCTGTATAGAGTCTAAATATATAAATAGCTATGACAAAATTGCCCCTGCCCGCCCAAACGCCCTCACCTGCAAAAATGTGGATCACAGAGAAGGTGATTCATCTGACGATAGGAACAAAAGGGGTAGCACCGGACAGGGTACCGCTTAGGTATATAAAAAGCAGACCCCTCCTTCCGACCCTCCCTTGAGGAATCCCTCGGACCTCTGTCCACTGCCTGGAGCCCCAGGTCACTGCAAATTTGCCTGTTGGGAACTGGACAAAGGAAAGGTGGGATGTGTCCCTCTCAGTACAGTAGAGGGTCAGCGCTGCACAGTGCCCTAGCATACCGGGAGCAAAATGGTGAAGCCTGCAGGATAACTGGGTGGCTCACCTCTGCGCCTACTATCGTCTCCCCACGCTATCTTGCTCGGTCGAGGTGCAACACACACACTATTGTTCCATAGTGCAAGGGTGTTTATGTGATGTCAAAAATAGGTTTTTTAGTGGGAGGATACATTTCCAGTATAAAATACTATGCTTTGATTTGGTTTAACACTTTTTCCCAATTTGTATGTGTGCCACCTGCGTTCCAGCACACATGCAAAGTTGGAAAAGTTTTGAGAAAATAATTTTATATTCAAACTTTACATCTGGCTCGAGAAGGTGTACATTTTTTGCTTTGAAAAGAAGCTCACAATACCACAGTTTGCACTGGGTTTTCATAACTTTTGTGTCACAAACGTGGTGCAAAGTGTTAGTAAATTTCCCCTCTTTGTGTGGACTGCTGGTAAGCAGTCCGATGGTAAAAGGCACATTTTAAAGTAACAGTTAATGCACTACAGTGTATTATGACAATTGGAGGCTAAAGTTGACAATTTTCAAATATGCTCAGTAGATAGTGTAATGTCAGGTTTCTCTTACTGAGAGGCAGAGATGAAAGTACGAGCTTGAAAGGGTTTTTTCTTTTTAAATGTTTTTGCATTATATCTACATTAGCAGCTAAAAAAGAGAATGTGTTAATTTTGTATTATTCATGTTTAGTTCGACCATAGCTAATGTAAGCCTTTGCTTAAAATGGCTAATGCTGGTTGCCATCTTGCTATGTAACACGAGTGCAATGGATTTCTAGGTGAAGTTTAAGTCAAAATTAACGAACGCCTTGTCCCTTTGCTTTCTTTATCACATGAAATGTTGTCTTTTATGTGCTAAGCATAATATGTGATAATTGGTTGTGAAAGTACACTGTCAGAGCAGAGGCTGGTTCAATGTATCTCGTTTTGTTGAAGACAATTGTAAGCTTCAAGGAAGCTAAGAGAGGCTGTATTGTGGAGGATGCTGAGAAACTAATATGCTCAAGATAGTATCTTTTCACTCTAATCTGATTGGATAATTTTATGGGAACAACGTGCAGCAAATGTTAGAATTGTGTGATTGAAACTAGTGCACAGTAGAATGTAGAGTCTGAAATTATTTGTCCACTTTTCAAGACAGTTTAGAGCAGATTAGGGTACTCTCTTTACGGAAGAACTGATTTTACTTAAAATTTCCTTTGAGACGATTTTATGATCGTTCATCCTCTTGTTATAGGACTGTGAGAAAGTCATCCTTTTTGCCCTGATCACCCCCATTTGTTACTGATACTGGTGGCCACTGACTCTGACTGTGCCCTGGGCCCTGCTAACCAGGCCCAGGGCCAATGCTCTGATTAAAAAGGTATATGGTAATTAGGTGTAATTGCAATTGGCACTGACACCTACCTGTAAGTTCCTAGTAGATGGTAGGGCATATAGGTTTAGTGGCCCAGCAGATTTCATGCACTTAAGTGTGCACTGCTAAGTTGCCTGCTGTATTTTTAAAAGTAAGCCCTGCTTTGCAAACTGCTTTTAAACTGAAATTATATGCAAATTCTACTTTGGATTTAAAGGTACTTTCAAAGTATGAAACTACCTTATTTTAAAATAAAATCTAAAATATGCAGGGAATTCTTAAAAAATGTTTTATGTGCCCTGGTGAGGGAAAAACTGCCAATGTAGTTTTTCCCCATTGTAGCACTTTAGCTCCGTAGTCTACTATGAAAATGCTTTAATAAATTATAACTCTTGACGGGAGTGAGCTAAAATAATATTTCAAGGACTTAAAAGATTGGTAATGATAAACCCAACAACTTGCCACTGTTGAATTTATCATACCTAGTACAGAAAAGAAGTTATGGAACTTTCTTTTCTTTTTTTTTTATTAATCTTTTTATTAGTTTCGATCCGCAGTTATGCATACATTTGTAATCAACATTTTAGCAAGCATTTAACACAGCAATACATTAGCATGAGGAGAAGGTCACTTCTACATTGCGTCCCTTGCTCGATTTCTATTTCGCCTCATCTCAAGCTCCAACATTGGGGAAATACAGTTAGATCCGCGATAGACATTCCACTTGCCCCATTTTTTATCCCACTTCTTTGGGCATCCCCGGGTTATAAAGACTTCCTTTTCTGCAATCATGCATTTATCAACTTCCTTCAACCATGCCTGCGTGGTTGGAGGACTTGCCACCCCCAGCCTCTAGCTATTTCTCTTTTTACTAGGGTGTATCCCAGCGTGGCTAGTTGTTGTTCCACCTCTGTGAGATCTGTTGCCGCCCACACATTAAGTAGACCCAGCCTTGGTGTAAGAGTCAGTGTCATTCCCAAAGCGGTTTGGATATGAGACGTGGCCCCTTCCCATATTCGTAGAAGCCGCGGGCACTCCCATATCGTATGATAAAAGGTAGCCGTGTGGCCGCAGCCTCTAAGACAAAGTGGATCAGCTCTGGCCCCTATCTTTGCCAATGTCACTCCCGTTAAATACGACCTATGGAGGATTTTGAATTGTATCAGCCTGAAACGGAGGGTGATGGCCGCCTCCCTGGGAGACATCAGGGCAGCCTGCCAGTCCTCATCGTCAAGAGATCCCAGGTCTTTTTCCCACTGCTCCTTGAGCTTATGTAGCGTGTCAGGTATGTTATTGCACAATTTTTTATAGATCAATGAAATGGCTTTAGAATGTAGTGGTCCATCTAGTAAGCGATCCTCTAATGGCGATGACTCTGGTATTTCTGTGAGGTCTGGAAAAGCTGTTGTGAGGGCATGCCGGATTTGCATATATCTAAATTGTTCCCCTTGCGCCATTTTGTATTGGTCTTGAAGCTCCTTAAAGCTGAGGATCGACCCATTTTTAACCATGTCTCCGACCACAGATATCCCGATGGTGTCCCACTTATCAAAGCCAGGTTGCTGGCAGAGAAGACCCAACTTTTGGGCATACCAAAGTGGCGTTGCTTTTGAGAGGACTTTTGACCAACCTAGCCGGGAGTTAGCCTGATGCCAGATAGCTACAGTATGGGAAAGAGGCCCAAAATATCGTCCTCTCTTTACTTTAGAATAAAGCGCTCCCAAGTATCCAGATCGCCCGGTCTGATATCTGTCGAGCATGTATGCGGGATCGTTGGGAGAGCGATATATCCACTGGTTTATCACCACTAGTTGCGAAGCCCAGTAATAAAGTTTAAGGTCTGGGAGAGCTATTCCTCCGTCGAACCAGCCTTTCGTCAGCTTTTTGGTAGCAATGCGGGGGCCCTTCCATCCCAGAGCAGAGTCCTGACCTCACCCTCCACCACTGAGAAATACTTGTCCGGAACCTGATATGGACAATTCTGGAGGATATATAGAAAGCGGGGAAGTGCCAGCATCTTGAACAACGCAGCACGGCCCATCAACGACAGGGGCAAGGATCTCCAATATTGAACGTCTGTTTTTAGCCGGGCCAGTGGGGGCCAGGTTGCGATTATAAAAAGGGCAGGGTCCGACGTAGCAAAGATTCCTAAGTACTGAAACCCCTCGTCGGCCACCTTGATTGTACAATTTGGCGGGAGACGGGGGACGTGCCCCGGAGCATAAACAACACAGATTTACTCCAGTTTATTTGGTAGCCCGAGTATTTCCCAAAGTTCGTGAAGATGTTCAGAACACCACGAATGGATTTATATGGAGAGGCTAGGTACAGCAAGATGTCATCTGCGTATAGGGATATTCGATCTTCCTGTCCCTCTGCCCATTTCAGGCCCCTCACCATCACCGCCTGGCGGATCCAGGCGGCCAATGGTTCTAATATCAGTGAGAATATCATCGGGGACAGGGGACAGCCCTGCCTGGTTCCCCTTCGCAGTGTGAATATTCGTGAGGTATAGTTGTTGACCCTCACTTGGCCCTGTATGTCTGTGTACAGTAATTTAATCCAACCTAGGAAGTTTGGGCCAAATCCCATCCTCACCAGGACTTCGAAAAGGTATGGCCATTCTATTGAATCAAACGCCATGGAGGCATCTAGAGATAGCACCACTGCGTCTTCCTCCAGGAACTCCCTCCGCGCCAGCACGTTGTTAAGTCTGCGGATATTTAATGCTGTATTTCTCCCCGGCATAAACCCAGACTGGTCAGGATGTACCAGTGATGAAATAACCGGTGCCAGTCGGGTGGCGAGAACTTTGGCTAGGATCTTAGCTTCCGCGTTGATCAGCGAAATCGGTCGGTAGGAACCGCACTGGTCACCAGGCTTCCCTGGCTTACGGATTACAACTATTGATGCTATTCGTTGATCACTAGGCAGCTTCCCTTGCTTATAGCTTTCATGATACATGGCGCGTAAATGAGGGGCAACATGGGAGGCCGCGACTTTTAAGAATTCAATGGGGATCCCGTTGGGCCCCATGGCCTTCCCAGAGCGGATTTGGCTTATGGCCGTTTGAATCTCTACATCTGTTAACTCCCCTCCAGAGTTTCTCTGTCCGTTTCGGAGAGAGTCATCACATTGCTATCAGCAAGGAGTTGGCGAGAGTCCTCCGCAGTGTATGTAGTGGAGGGAGAGTAGATCTGCTCTAAATGACCAGCAAAAGCCTCCGCTATATCCTTAGGGCGTGTAATGGTAGTGCCGTCGGGCATGCTCAGGCCGGCCACCCACCTCTCCCCTTGTTCTCTCCTCTCTAACCAGGCTAGCGTCTTTCCAGCCCTGTCCCCGAGTTCATATAGACGGTGTTGCATATGGAGGTGTCTGGTCATCATTTGTTCCCTTGCCTTGACCTTATATTCCTCTTGTTTCATTGCCAGGCGATGCAACGTGTCTTCCGAGGGCGTATTGGTATTGTCGAGCTCAAGTTGGCGAAGCTCGTCTTCCAATTGGGCAAGCTGGCTATGTTTTTGTTGGGTGTAACCCACTTTTAGAGATAGTGCATGCCCCTTTAAGACCACTTTAAAGGCCTCCCACAGAGTTTGTGCTGATGTTACCGAGCCGACATTTTCGGCGAAATAGTTACAGGTTTGCTGACAAAGTTCCGTTTTGATATCCGGAATTTTCAATAACCATGGGTTCAGAACTATAGTGGATCGTGGCTGCCTCTCCCATTGTGTAAGTTCAATTATAACCGGTGAATGATCCGAGATGCCTCTCGGCAGGACATGGGGATTCTGGAAATTGCTAATGGAGGCTGCGTATGTTAAAAAGTAGTCAATACGAGATGAGCTCCTATGTGCATTTGAGTAGTAAGTGTATTGGATATCTCTGGGTTTCAAGGTGCGCCATACATCTGTTAGGCCCATGGCTGTAGTGAATTCTTTCATTTGCACATTGGGGCGTGTCCCCGCCCGTCGGGGGTACCTATCTGTATCATCATCCATGGTCATGTTGTAATCCCCTCCCAGGACCAGAGTGCCCACCGGAAGGTCGGTCAGTATTTTGCCAAGAGTTGTCAAAGCTTCCTTACCCAGCGCAGGAGGCAGGTATACTGAGACTATATTAAGTGCTCTCCCTTCCCATTGGGCCTCTAGGACAGCAAATCTACCCCCTGGATCTGCCCAGGTACGCTTTACAATAATGGCTAGGTTTTTCTTGACAAGAATCCCAGTTCCCCTGGATCCCGTGGTGAAGTCAGCATGCACCAGGAGTTTGTAACCCCATCGTGTGAGGGCTTTACTTTTGTTTCCAGTCATGTGGGTCTCCTGCAACAACACTATGTCTGGGGCCTGTCTTTTCAGGTATTGTTGGACGATACCTCTTTTGATTTTATCACCCAGTCCGTTTACGTTCCAGGTGAGTATTGAAATCGACGAATCCATTCTACCCCCATCATCCGACACATGGACAGTAACAGTGCGACAATTTAACAGAAGTGCATGATTGAAAATTCCCCTTTCTAGTATATGCAAGGCGTGACCTGATTTTTCCTCCCAACCATTAAGAGCAAGTGTAAGCGCTGTGTGTGGCAGTATGCATAGATAACTTTGTAAATCAAACTTTCCTAAAAACAATAATCCCCCATCCCTCCATCCCCTCACCCCCCCCCTCCCTGCCTCCCTGCCCGTGGATTTCGAACTACCCACTCCCCAACTAGGCAGAGTGCCTCTACCCCGTTCAAAAATACCAAAAGGTGTGGGTTTGCGGTCCCCCCATCCCCCCTACAGCTATTGGCGGTATACCTCCGTTCTTTTAACTCCCAGCGTGATCTTGTGGTAACAAACTAATACATTACATAGGTGAGTCATTACAAACGGTAACAGTGCTGCGGCAAGTGCCCTCCGGACCAGTAAGTCACTATTATAATAGGAACGTTCTCACCAATGTCCTGCATGGAGGTAGAGTTCATAGGGGGCCCCTTACTTGTTTTAAATGTGGTCAAGTGGGCCACCGGTATTATGATCCCCAGTGTCCGCAGAGGGACCTCAATGTCCCACCCCGCGCACCACCCCGCCAGCTTGCTAGTGTAGCCCTGGGAGGGGAGGAGAGGGGTGTCCAAGGTGGGTGGGATCCCGTGGATTTGACCCTTGTCTCGCTAGGAGACTTTGAGAAGGTCCCTAACCCCACACTGCCTGATAACTCTAAGAAGTACAGGCAGTGGGTGACCATCAATGGCCATAGGGTGGAGGCTCTGAGGGACACCGGAGCTAGTGTGACTGCTGTCAGCTCCCGGTTGGTGTCCAAAGAGCAGGTTGTCCCCCATGCATTCTGCCCAGTAGTGTCAGCAGACAACTCTGAGAGCCAGTGTGAGGTGGTTCAGGTTCCCTTTGAGTGGGGAGGGGTCTCAGGAACTCTTCAAGTAGCTGTGAGGCCAGCCATGCCGGTAGACTGTCTGTTGGGCAACGATGTAGAAAACTCCCCGTGGGCTACGGTGGAGAGGAAATCTCACTTGGAAATGTTGGGTCTGCCTGAGTGGGTGTGTGCGACCACTCGGTCCATGGCAGCCAGTAAGGACGTTCAGAAGGACCTGGAGCCTGAAAGTATGGCCCAGGCCCCGGCCTTACAGAGAAGGGGTAGGGGGCGCGGGAAACCGGCCCCCATAGTTCCCACGGTCCAGGAAGGAGCAGACCTTGAGGGGGATGCCCTGGAGCCTACAGGGGAACAGGTAGCCGAACTGGGGGACCTGCCTGAGCTGACCCATTGGCAGCAGGAAGGAGGGCCAACCAGGGAGGAATTTTGTGAACAGGAGAAAACGTGCCCTTCTCTCGAGGGGGCTGCGGCGACAGGCTGCAGCCCAGGCAGCAGGTGATCAGTCAGGGTCACATCTGATCTATTGGGAGAATGACCTCCTTTACAGCGAGCCTAAGTTTGCTGAGCCTGGGTCAGCCCGTGTGCTGGTGGTACCCCAGTGCTTCAGAGCCTTCCTACTGGGGTTGGCTCATGATGTGCCATTGGCAGGACATCTGGGGCAGACCAAGACCTTCGAGAGGCTGGCCACCCACCTTTTTTGGCCCCAGATGCGCAGGAGCTCAGATGCTCACTGCAGGACATGTGAGACTTGCCAGGCAAGTGAGAAGAGTGGGGGGAAGATCAAAGCCCCACTCCAGCCCTTTCCAGTTGTCAGTACCCCCTTCGAGTGAGTGGGCATTGACATTGTGGGGCCTCTGGACCCCAAGACAGCCATGGGCAACAGGTTCATCCTGGTCTTGGTGGACCATGCCACCCGGTACCCTGAAGCCATCCCACTCCGGACAGTGACGGCCCCCGTGGTGGGACGTGCACTGATGGGGATTTTCTTCCGTGTGGGGTTCCCCAGAGAGGTGGTGTCTGATAGGGGTACTAACTTCATTTCCAAATATATGAAGTCTCTGTGGGAGGAGTGTGGGGTAACTTATAAGTTTACCACCCCTTACCACCCCCAAGGGAATGGGCTGGTTGAGAGATTCAACTGGACCTTCAAAGGCATGATTATGGGCCTAGAAGAGACCATGAGGCGTAAGTGGGACGTCCTCTTGCCATGCCTGTTGTTTGCTTACCGTGAGGTGCCACAGAAGTCCCTAGGGTTCAGCCCCTTTGAACTACTCTATGGTCACCCGGTAAGAGGGCCTCTGAGTCTGGTCAAGGAAGGCTGGGAGCAATCTCCCAGGAAACCTCCCCAGGATGTGTTTAGTTACATGCTGGCTTTCAGGAACCAGACTCAGCGTTTCAGAAAGCTTGCTGAGGCAAATCTGGAAGCCAGCCAGGAAGAGATGAAATGTTGGCACGATCAGAATGCCACTCTGATTGAGTTTCAGCCTGGTCAAAAGGTTTGGGTCATGGCCCCAGTGGAGCCTTGTGCGCTCCAAGATAAGTGGACCGGACCATTTGAGGTGGTGGAGCGCAAAAGTCCTATTACCTACTTGGTGGACTTGTGGTCTCCCCGGAACCCCTTGCGGGTCCTGCATGTCAACCGCCTGAAGCCCCACTTTGAGAGGTCCGAAGTGGGCATGCTCCTGGCCACAGATGCTGGGATGGAGGAGGAGAGTGAGCCTCTTCCTGACCTCCTGTGTGCAAAGGAGCAAGACGGTTCAGTGGAGGGTGTGGTCCTCTCCGCCACACTGACCCCTGAGCAACAGAGTGATTGTCGCCAACTGTTGGGACAATTCAGTGATCTGTTCTCTCTGGTGCCTAGTGTCACTGATTGGTGTGTCCACAAAGTGGACACTGGGGACAGTCCTTCTGTTAAGCACAAGGCTTACCGAGTGACTGACCGGGTTAGGGCATCCATTAAGGAAGAGGTTTCCAAAATGTTTGCTTTAGGGGTGATTGAGTCTTATAGCAGCCCTTGGTCCAGCCCAGTGGTCTTGGTACCAAAAGCTGCAGCGCCTGGTGCCACCCCAGAACTTCGGTTCTGCGTGGACTACCAAGGTCTCAATTCAGTCACAAAGACTGACGCGCACCCCATCCCCAGAGCTGATGAGCTCATAGATCGGCTAGGGGCTGCACGGTACCTCAGCACGTTTGATTTGATGTCTGAGTATTGGCAGATCGCCTTAACTGATGAGGCAAAGGAGAGGTCCGCATTCTCCACACCAGATGGGCACTACCAGTTCAGGGGGATGCCCTTTGGGATGAAGAATGACCCTGCCACCTTTCAGAGGTTGGTCAACAGGGTGTTGGATGGGCTGGAAGATTTCAGTGCCGCCTACCTGGATGACATTGCAGTGTTTAGTTCCTCATGGGAGGACCACCTGCGCCACCTCTGGGAAGTGTTGATGGCACTGCGAAGGGCAGGCCTCACAATCAAGGCAAGTAAGTGCCAGATTGGGCAGGGTTCTGTGGTGTACTTGGTACACAGGGTGGGGAGCGGCAAGGTGGCGCCCCTACAGCCCAAGATTGAAACCATCCTGGCTTGGGAGCCCCCCAAGACCCAGGTGAGAGCCTTTTTAGGACTCACAGGTTATTACAGGAAGTTTGTCAAGGGGTATGACAACATTGTTGCACCCTTGACTGAGCTGACTTCTAAGAAGCAGCCCAAGATGGTGAACTGGACTGACACCTGTCAGAAGGCTTTTGACGCCCTGAAGACTGCCATGTGCAAAGCACCTGTACTTCAGGCGCCCAACTTTTCGAAAGAATTTGTTGTCCAGACAGACGCTTCCTAGCATGGTGTGGGGGCCGTTCTGTCACAGATCAATGAGGAGGGCCTAGACCAACCTGTAGCCTTCATTAGTAGGAGGTTACTTCCACGGGAACAGAGGTGGAGTGCAATTGAGCGTGAGGCATTTGCTGTGGTCTGGGCACTGAAGAAGCTGAGACCATACCTGTTTGGGACTCACTTCTGGGTTCAGACAGACCACAGGCCCCTCAGATGGTTGATGCAGATGAGGGAGAGAATCCAAAGTTGCTGAGGTGGTCCATTTCCCTACAGGGTATGGACTTTACGGTGGAACACCGCCCTGGTACAGAGCACGCCAATGCTGATGGTCTGTCCAGATTTTTCCGCCTTAGTGATGAGAACTCCCAAGTGGGTGGGTAGTTCTCCCCACATTTCAGCTGGAGGGGACACGTGTTAGACCTGGCACCATTGGCGTGGGTTTCCCCTCCATTTTTTGCTTTTTGTCTCCTCTGTGTTTGCTGGTGTTAGATGCTCTGGGCGCTGTGCCACAGCCATTCCGTGCCACAGCGCGAATGCTCCCTATTGTAAATTGACTGTATGAATTGATGTTCCCATAATTGGCTTATTTGGTTTACCTGTTAGTCTCTAGTATAGTGCACCGTGCGTGCCCAGGGCTGGTAGACTGAATGCTGCTGGTGGGCCTGCAGCGATGATTGCACCACCCACAGAAGCAGCTTGTAAAGTGGAAAGTCGAATTTAGTATGCCTGAGCTCAGAATATTAAAGTACATCTTTTAGTGAGGGTTATTTCTATATTCTGTGTCTGAAAATACCACTTTGGGAAAGTGGGTATTTTCTTGCCTAAGTCTTCCAGTGTGCTCTGCTGTTATGTGTATTGGCCGTCTGGTTTTGGAGGGACAGGGTGGGCTGAACCCGACCTGGGTTGAGTAGAGAGATCTGCAGCTGGAGTATGGGGAGGGGTGACCCTTTGATCTGAGCAGGGCTGCACCTGGCAAGGTGAATGATGGCTCCCCCTCCCACGGTGCGTCTGATGGCAGACCCCCTCTCCTAAAGGGCAGGATGCCACCTCGCAAACAACATGCCCCCAGGACCTCCCCGGACTGGTTCTGACTGGGTTCAGTGACTTGTGACTTTTGAGAGAACAAAGGCGAAGGGGGTATAAAGATGTGCGCGAAAACCCCCACGGGTGTGTTACCTCTGGATGCCAAGACGAACCTCTGTCCATGTAACTAGAGGGAAAGGACTCTGAAACTTTCATCCATCTTGCTGAAGCAACTACCCAAGGGCCTGATTTGAGCTCGCCTCCTTCTGAAGTCTCAGAGACATTAGACTTCACCCATCAGCCGTCTGGATTCCTATTTGAGGGGGATTCTACCCGCAGGTGAGGCCTCTGTTGAGAATTCCAGAGCCTCTGGTTCTACTGCGGGGAACGCGGGTTGAAAGTCGCTATCGCTATTGTGGGCCGCTGCAGCTGAGGAGCTGTGCCGCTGAGTGCCCGCATTTGCCATCCTACGGAAATCATCGCTATCGCTATTGTGGGCCGCTGCAGCTGAGGAGCTGTGCCGCTGAGTTCCCGCATTTGCCATCCTACGGAAATCATCGCTATCGCTATTGTGGGCCGCTGCAGCTGAGGAGCTGTGCCGCGGAGTGCCCGCATTTGCCATCCTACGGAAATCATCGCTATCGCTATTGTGGGCCGCTGCAGCTGAGGAGCTGTGCCGCGGAGTGCCCGCATTTGCCATCCTACGGAAATCATCGCTATCGCTATTGTGGGCCGCTGCAGCTGAGGAGCTGTGCCGCTGAGTTCCCGCATTTGCCATCCTACGGAAATCATCGCTATCGCTATTGTGGGCCGCTGCAGCTGAGGAGCTGTGCCGCGGAGTGCCCGCATTTGCCATCCTACGGAAATCATCGCTATCACGGGCCGCTGCAGCTGAGGAGCTGTGCCGCTGAGTTCCCGCATTTGCCATCCTACGGAAATCATCGCTATCGCTATTGTGGGCCGCTGCAGCTGAGGAGCTGTGCCGCGGAGTGCCCGCATTTGCCATCCTACGGAAATCATCGCTATCGCGGGCCGCTGCAGCTGAGGAGCTGTGCCGCTGAGTGCCCGCATTTGCCATCCTATGAAAATCATCGCTATCGCGGGCCGCTGCAGCTGAGGAGCTGTGCCGCTGAGTGCCCGCATTTGCCATCCTACGGAAATCATCGCTATCGCTATTGTGGGCCGCTGCAGCTGAGGAGCTGTGCCGCTGAGTGCCCGCATTTGCCGTCCTAAGAGAATCATCGCTATCGCTATTGTGGGCCACTGCAGCTGAGGAGCTGTGCCGCTGAGTGCCCACACTAGTCACCACTTCCAGGATCTTGTTACCACCTGCGGGTACTGCTGGGTGCCCGCCTTTAAGCCCCGTCCCAGGATTATCGTGAGTGCACGCTGCGGACCGCTACAGCTGGGAGCTGTAGCCGCTGCGAGTCCGCCTGTCATCACCGCGGCTTCCTTGTGAGGCTGTGTGCCGTGCCCCTTTGCATCTCAGGTACATTGTGCATCACCAGGTCGCGTGGACCCCGGCCCCGAACTAATTCCGTTCCACCCCCGTTTCGAGTGCCTTTATTGCTTTTGAAGTGAATCTGTAATTGTGTGCATTGTGGCTCCTTGAGTGCTTTTAACCTTGTGTTCAGTCTATATAAAGATAACTATTTTTCTATAACTACTTGTGGTGTCCGTTTGTAGCGTCTCTCCTGTGTTATTGTGTATGGTCATAAATGCTTCACACACTGCCTCTGAGATAGGCCTGTCTGCTCGTGCTAGGTTACCACAGGGTTGAGCAGGGGTTATCAAAGGGTGTAGCCCCCTTACTCTGACTTAGGAAGAAGGATCCCTATTTGGACCTCTGTGCCAGCCGCAGCCAACTAGAGATCCCCATTTCTAACAGGAGTGTTAAGAGAAATGAGCCGTACCAATACGTTGGTTTAGCCTAATCTTAACCCCAAGGAAAAGGTTCTCCATCTTGAATTTTAAAGTACAGTGCTTTGTGGGACAAGAATATGCCACACCTTGGAGAAAGCTGTCATGCTTTTGGATGGCACCCTGTACCCCATTGGTCAGGGGTGCCCCCATACTTGTCGCCCCAGAACACTGGATAAATATGGGAGATCTGCATAGAAAATCAGATCTGCTGCCTGAAACTACAAGAGGAAGAAGGACTGCCCTGCTGGAACCCTGGCCTGCACCAAGAGGACTGAACTCTGAATGACTGCACCGCCTGCACACTAAGGAACTACAGCCCTAAGGACTTTACCTTGCTTCAAAAAGAGAAGGAGTGGACCCCCTGGAAGCAACAAAATAAAAGAACTCCACCTGCATCATCTCCAGCAAGAAGAACCCAGCGGACCACCTTCAGCTGGTCTTTAAAGGACTTGGCCTGGTGCATTGTGGGAACTGTAGACCCAACTTCCGAGGAGCAACTCAGAGACTCTGGAACCCTGGATTTTGTTTGTGGACACTTTGAACCCCCAAAAGGAACTTCAGGAAGCACCTCCTAAAGTTTGGAGAACTTTTGTGCGAAAGCTCCATAAAGTAACCGACCCGACACCGAGAGTCAAGCTGACTAGGCTGCACCACACCCCGGCATGGATTTCAGGTTCATCCTGCTGAAAGTTCCTGAGCTCAAGGCTTCCAGTCATTAACCGGGGGCTCCTGCTGAAACAAGCCAATGAAGCCGCTGCAAATCCAGCCTGCTGAGGAAGCCCACTCGACGTCAAGAGAAAATTCTCCAGAAAGGTTTCTAAGTGGTAAAATTTTGACCAATGCCTCCCGCTTAGTGTATTCGACCAGGGCTCCATCGCGGTCAGCCTCAAACCTTGACTTTGTCCCAGCCAAGCGCAAACAGATGTCACAATTTGGTGCTATTGTTTTTAAGCACTAGAAAGTGTTTATTCTTTTAAAATTCATATCTCTACTTTGGATTTTTGTCATTTTGATGTCAATTTAAAGATAACAATAGTTCCTATTTTTATAAATTGGTGTTGGATTTTTATTGTCTATTGTGTCTTCTTACTTATTTAATGTATTGGTGTTTTTAAATTCTTTACATACCTGTCTCCTAAGTTAAGCCTGTCTGCTTGTGGCCAGTTACCAAGGGTTGAGCAAGGGAATAATTTATTGAGACCTTGTCTGACCCTCATATTGTGTTGGTGGCCTTATTGCTAGTGGTAGCTGCATACTTACCCTTACTAGTCAGTCATATTAGCTTTATTCGACAATTTTTGTCATCAAAGCAGATGTACAAAAGCATAAAAAACATGACCATTGATTAATAGAACATTTAAATAAAACTTTCCAATAAAAATGTAAATCTATTAAAAAACAGTTAAAAACGTTAGACAATTCAGCACTTATGGATACTAATTAAATATAAATGTAAGATGGCTTATACTACTTATTGTGCAATATACAAGGAATATAAATTGATCTAAAAAGTCAAAATGGGACCAAAGAACTAGAAACATGTAGTAAACACATAATCACATAATCAGATAATCAGTCCACTTCCCAACAGAGATTGCTTGAGATCTAATAGACCATGCCCAGCCTAAAAACTTTGCCAGGGCAATGACAATAGGTGTCATTGTTTCTGAGCGCAATAGTCTGAGCGCCATGTCGTTACTTCTAGTTCCCAACGTTCTGCAAAGTGGAGACAACCACATGTGGCGCGGGCCGTATAAGCTGGGCAAGCAAATAATAGATGGGCCAAAGACTCCAAATGTGCATGGCAAACGGGACAAGAAGCGTCAGCTTGCATTTCTCATCTAGCCAAAAAAGACCTTACTGGCAATGAGCCAACTCTAAATTGGAAATATAGCTTCCTGTCATGTGGCTTAGTTATAATATCCCAGTATGGTTCCAGCTTTTGTAATGGCTTCACATTTAGAAAATGCCCCGTTAGTGTTGAAGAGTCACTATTTCTGACGATGTTATCGGTCACCCAGCTCCAATATCTTTCCTTCAACAGAGCTTTAGCTGGAAACGGGGTACTTTCTGGGTTCTCCCATAGTGTAGCCATGCCAATACTTATTAGAATAAGTCTAATTTCCTGCAGCCATGTGATTTTTTTATGGCGATCTGCTCTGATTGAATCCTTAAGGCCCACAGCATAGCTCTCAATTCCGGTGTGGACCAGATTCTCCGCCAATATAGCAGGGGCCGCAATCTAGCTATGTCAGCCAATGACTTCTTGCCTAGATCATGGAGCAGTGGACGTACTGGGGTACTTTGTGGAAGGTTAGTAATATTCCGTAGGAACCTATTTTCTGCTACAGTTAATTTAGAAAGGTTCTTAAATCCCCAAAGCTCTGCCCCATATAACACGGAACTAACAACTTTCGTATTATATATTTGCAAAACTGGACTAACTGGTTTAGTTAGAGATACGTTAAATTCAGATTCCAAAGTTCCAGCCAATTGGCGATACTTCAATGTGGCCATTTCCAATTGCTTATTCCACTTCATGTCTCCTTGCATTATGACCCCTAGATATATCAAATCTTTTTCCTGTTCTAAAGGTCGGTTATTCAAAACCACATCTCCTCTAAACGATGTATGAGGGTTAAAAGTCATAAATTTCGTTTTTGACACGTTGATTTCCTAGCCCCGCAGATGGCAAAACTCTTCAAAGAGCAGCAGGGCTCACTGCAAACCGAACGGTGTTATAGCGATTATCAACGTGTCATCCACGAACATTAAAATGGGAATTCTCACACCAGCTAGTGCAGGGGCATCAGTAGGGGTAGCTTCCAGGAATTTCGCAATCCCGTTAATAAACAGGGAAAATAAAGTAGGTGCCATTACGCAACCTTGTTGCACACCTCTTTCTACGGGGAAAGGCTTAGTGGCCTGTCCTTGTGTGCCCCACCTGATTCTTGCATAATTTCCCTCATGGAGTCTAGCTATGAGAGATAATAATTTGTGGGGCATACCCAGGTCTTGCAGTACTACTCATAATTTGCTGCGGGAGACAAGGTCAAAAGCTGACTTAAGGTCCACAAAGGCAGCATATAAGCTGCCCTTGTCTATCACCACCGTCTTCCAATACAGCATTGTGAAGCGAAATATCTGATCAATGGTACTTGTACGTACCCGAAACCCCGCCTGAAGTGGTGATAGTATATCCTGCTCATCCACCCAATCTTGCACCTTATTTAGTACAAGTCGTCCCATGACCTTTTGGAAGGAATCTATCAAGCTAATTGGTCTATAGCTTCCAGGCTGACTTTTATCCCCCTTTTTAAAAACAGGGATTACCTCTGCCTCTTTCCATGAGGCCGGGACTGGTGCACCCTTTGCGATTTCATTTGCTAGGGCCATCCTTACTAATAAACCACCTTTCAACAAAGACTTTGATTGATTTGTACTTCGTATTAACTAAATCATTCATATAGTGATTATTGATTTGACACTAACTTTGTTTGCCTTCTGTAAACTTTTAACCTTTAATAACCTTTAATAAACCTTAATGGATTGAAAACGTAACCACTCTCTGTCTTCCTTGTGGTGTCTAATGTGCTTCATGTTATTTACATGTATTGATTTGCTGACCAGCCTCAGTTCCAAACTTCGATTGATCAGTGCTTTATGGGAATGGACTTTACACAAAGAAAAGTGTTAACAAAATTGACATCAGAGCATAAGTTTGCAATGAGGCTTGGAGGATTTAAAATTCTATCACAAATTAAAAGTTTCCTACGATTCAATCTGTGTTCCTTATCTTGCGTGGTCCTATTCGGATTATTGATGGTGGTCCAGAAATCCTGATAGGAGTTGCAATATCCTAGGAGTTTGAGTATAAGTAGGATTACGTGGTTCTGATTGTGAGTTGGAGAGTGTTGCAGTGTTTGCAGTTTTGATGATTTGTCATGCTGTGAGTTGTGGTGTCAATCTGAGTCCAAGAGAGCTTTGTGTTGAAGCTGAAAATTTGAAGTGCTTTTCTATGTATATCGCTTGTGCTTATGGAGATTAATGCACTAACTGCTAATAGTTGAAGATTGGTAATTGGATTCAATGTTATCCAAGATCCTGGGATAAATAGAAATATATTAAGAGTTATTTGACTTGTCTGTTAAGGATGAGGAGTTGGATTGTGAGGCACCATGGTACTAGTTGAGGTGATTGATCTTTGTGCTCAGGAGTTGACTGCACTAGTTAAAGTGGGTTTCCGCTGGTCAAGATCTTATTTTGTGTGCTTGGTAGCACCAGACAGGTACTACTTCCCTATTTGCTTAGAGGGATTGTTGGTTGTATATTTCTTTAGGTAAACAGACAAGAGTTGTTTATATTTTTGACATTTTAGCTTCATCAAAGCTAGTCAGGGTGAAGTGAGAGTCACTGCGTGGTGCTGTGAGGTAAGTCATTAGGTGTTGCACTAAGATTGGTTGTTCAGCTTGTGTTCCGAGCTGTGATTGATTGTTTTGGCATTGGGTGCCACACTGCGAGTAGTCAGTTCAGTGGTGTCGCACTAGGAGAGGGTGTTTGTGTTGTTGATTAATGCATTGTGATTTGCTGGGAACTGATGATCTTTTAAATTTGAGGTTTGCAAGTTTGTGTAAGTAATGAACATGAAATTCTTTAGGAAAATAAGAGCTAAGTTGAGAAATTATATGAGCGTCTCTCTGTGAGGGTTATGAAGCTCCTCCAAAGGACACAACAACACACGACATGGCCTTTAAGGTTGGGTTACACTCTTATATCAAACAATGGAATAAAATCACAGCAAATGATGGGTGCTTGCCATTCTCCTGATATTGCACATTTAATGTGATAAAAATTGAGAATTTTAGACATATAATATATGAGATGAACCCAGCCAAGACCTGCACAATTTGAAGTGCTGACTGCATGGAAACATGGTACACATGAGAAAGAGAAGGAGAAAAATTAAAAAAACATGAGAAATAAAGTCTGTTGTTGGATGGAGGTGAGGTGGAAAAAAAGACAGCAAAGGTGGAGAGAAAATGTGGTAGAGGGTTTAGGCATGTATCGTATGCTAGCAAATTAAGGAAAAGAAGGGGAGAAGCTGCAAGAGGGAGGTAGAAGTGATAATAGGTATGATGAGAATGACAATGAAACTGATGACGAATTATCAGATGATTTTCTAAATTATCAATGACCGTACAATGTTTTCATCAGCCTGCAGGGAACCATCAGCCCCAAATGGGAGCTGTGGGAGGTTGAACCAATCTAGGAGCATGTGCAAGTGTGCCTGCTGAAGAGAGTGCCCCAGAGGGAGGTGTACATCTTCCCACTCAAGGTCCATCATTTAGTGTAACTTGTGCTTCTGTTGTCATTACTGTCCCTGGTGTGTCCTTTGCCACCACAACTCTTAGTACATCTGATACTGTTACTCCACTAGATTTGGGAGCATGACCCATACAGAAGAGGTGCTCCTCAGAAATATGCACATTGTTGCTACTGTCACAGATTCAGAATCACACATTCAGATGGAGGAGACCCCTCTTGTAGAATTAAATGTTATAAAATAAAAAGCAGAATTTGAAGAGCCTGCAAAGGGAAACCTTTAATTGCATTTCATAGATGCGTACAATGAAGCAGAACGTAGGTTCTTGAGTAGGGAAGCTGCAAGATATGCGTGTATGGTTCATGGGAAATTAGAAGGATTGACGTACAAATCTGGGGTGGATTTGAATTGAAGTCAGAAATTAAAGAAGAATTTTTGAATGTTCACAGCTAAGGATGCACAAAAGAAGATGCGAACACTAGGTTTGAAAATTGCATGTCAAAGAGTTGGTGGAATGCATAAGTGAGAGGAGGATACCCAGAACTATAAGGACCGTTGGGCAAAAAGGGAGAAGAAACAGAAAAAAGAGGATACATGTGGGACTGAAGGGGGAGTTAGTATGAGTGATACTGATGCCAGAGAGTACCTATTGAGAGAGATGCATGGAAGTGGGTATGTTCATGTGCCGAGGAGTCGTGGTGATCTTTTTACATTCACAAACCAATTTCCAGAGTTGAGGGAGAACCCTGACCAATGGTATACTGCAGTGGATAAAACTGTGAAGACTTTGAAAGTGATTTGGGAGGAATGGGAAACTTTCTTTGATGTTGTGGTCACTAACGATTTATGGGTAGAATTCAAGGTGGCTGTAGATTGGCCAATTGCTGAACCAAAGAGAGACGCTAGAATGAATACACCTTCCCCTACCGCAAGTATAATCAGTGATTGTGAATTTGCAAAAGGAGGTCCAGCAGAAAGAGGTTGGTTAACTCAAAATAATCAGAACTACCCAAGTGTCCAAGGAGTCTGTGCATTCTTATTATGAAAGTTTGATGCAAGTTTTCAGATAGTACTATGGTGCTGAAAATCCTGAAAGGGAACATCTTAGTGGGTCCTTGTAAACAGTTTTTTCATGGTTTGCGTGCAGAAATTAGCTCTCATATACAGCAGAATGTGATTTGTTGGCAGTCGAAGTCCCTGGATGAGACTCTCTGTTATGCGATATCGCAGTGACAATTTTTTTCTCTGGAGTTTTATATAGCGCGAACTTGACCTGAAGGTAGCAGAGCACTTTACATGAGTACCAGTTACATGACAGACACATTCATTTTGTTAGGCACGGGGAGATTGAGTGATATGCCCAGAATCACATGATGTTGAGCATCCCTTTGCCGAGACTCAAACCCAGTTCCCCAGCTTCGTGGTCGACCGCTGTAGCCGTTATGCTACATCATGTGAAGAAATTCAATTTGGCACATACTAAATTGGCACAGACAGGATGTCAGACTGGTCTGTATGTGGCAGGCTCGGGTATAGTTCTGTTCCTGAGTCAGTGCAGGAATGCGGAGAGTTGGTTTTCAAAGTGATGATCAAATAGCACAGACAAGGAATGTTGGTTCATAAGACAAAGGCCGAGGGATGGCTCTTAATTAGATTGCAGGGATGGACATAAACATGTTGAAGAAAAACACTACTTGTCATATTTTTAATAGAGTGGGCCACTAGAAACGAGGATATAGATTCAACGCAAATCGAATGCAAAATGTTGTTCAAATCTCAATGCGATGCAGAATATGCAAGTTCAAAGGTCATACATTGCCAGCATTACCCAAGCCCTAATAATAGAGTAAAACATGGCCAACAGAAGGTATAGTTTGAATCCAAACTCAAAGGTTCAACAGAACCCTATCATGAGTGCTGATAATCAACAATGTCTGATATTTGCAAATCCCATTGGACTGGATCCTGATCAATCACAGTGACGGTGCCTGAGAGGGGAGGAGGACTGCATACTTGGTGCAATTCTAGAGGTAGACCACAGTGGGCCATACGTAGAGGGAGAGGTAACTGGCTACTCCATATAATTTTGATTTATACTGGAGCTACCCGGTCCACTGTTAGAACAGTAGACGTCCTGAGCCTACCTCTCTTGGGGAAGCATTCCAACTAGTAGGTATTTCAAATCAGCAAAGAACAAACCCAGTTTCATCTAAGGTCCCTGTAAAAATAGGGTCACTTGAAGATGACAGCAGTTTGTAATATGTGACTAAATTCCAGTTAAGCTGTTGGGCAAGAATTTACTCTGCAAGTTAAATTGCATGGTCCATTGCACTCCGGACAATGCATTACTCTAGACACATGATGAGGATGTAGACTTTAAATTAAAATCACTGGAAGCAGAAGTTAGGTTGTTTCCAGTCCTAAAAAAAATGATACCTGTCAACTTAAGATATACAGTGAAAGGGGAAGTGTAAGATTTCACAGGTAAAGACATTGGTCTGAATGAAAATGGCAAACCAGTGAAAAATCACATTGAAGCTTGATGCAGAGTATCCTCAAATGCTCGAACTGTGTAGGGTGGAATTCCTCCTGTAAGAGTATTCATGCTAGACCAGGGCATTTTAAAAGAGGTGTTAGGGGATCCTTTCAACTCACCTGTGATGGGTTTGCAGAAGCCAAACAAGAAATGGAGGATAGTCCCAGACATGAGAAGGGTGAATCAAATTGGAATCCCCTGTTAAGCCTGTGGTACTGAATCTTGCCTTGATACTTTTCCAGATTCCATTTGATGCTGAGTGGTTCTCTGTCACTGATCTGTGTCAAGAAGAATTCTTTGTCATTCCTCTATATGAGGATTGTCAGTTTCATTTCACGTTACAATTTTCATAGAAAACTCTGGCATGGTGCAGAGTTGCACAATGGTGTACAGAGAGCCCTTCAATCTTTAATCTGATATTGAAGAAGAATCTGGAGATCCTATAGGTGTCATGCAACTCACTTCTGGTGCAGTACATTTATGACCTATTGGTGGCATCAGTAATGCAGGAAGCAGGCAACCAAGACTCAATTGCATTACTGAATCACTAATTCATGACCAATGACCCCCATCGGAGGTGGAGCAAAATCTCAGAAACCAGCTGGGTGAACGCCCTTAACACCTCTAGCCCTGCTACTGCCAACAACCTCGAACAGGGAGTGAAAAACTTCAACACCAGGACCACCAATTGCGCAGACAGCAAGCATTGTCCCCGTCAAGATTAACATCCAGAGAAAATCCTCCAAAAAGGCCAGCTGGTACACCCAAGAACTCAGAACTGCGAAACGAGGCAGCAAATAGTTGAAGAGGAGATGGTGCAGCAGTAAGGACACCTCTGACAGGGCAGACTTCAAGACCTCCCTCAACCTCTACCACTGCCTGCCGAAGGCAACAAAGAAGACAGCCCTTGCGCACGCATCGTAACCAGCGCCAACAACACCACAACATTTTCAACATCATTAAGGAGTTTTCCAACTCGGCTGCCGGAGAAAACAACATCACACCCTCACAGGAGCTGTGTGACAACCTTGCCCACTTCTTCTAGGACAAGATCGCAACCATATAAAGAAACTTGGAACCCCAACCCACACCTACGGACTTCCTCGACAGACGTCATCACCGTAACTGACACGAACCACACACTGACCACCTGGAATATCTTCTCCACCCAGGACACCACCTTCACCATGAAATCCATCCACTTGAGAGCTCCCATAGACCCATGCCTGCAGCACATCTTCAACTTTGGAAACCAAAAGATTGTCCAGGAACTCACCACCCTACTCAACAACTCTATCACCATCGCAATATTTCCAGATGTCTGGAAACATGCCAAAGTCAGACCACTACTCAAAAAACCCTCCGCCGACCACAGCAAACTCAGCAAGCATTGGCATTGCCAATAGGTCTCGCCTTTGGAGCCTTATAAGTGTTTAGACAGAGCTATTGGCTTTGTTAACGTTTTTAATATGTGTAGTAGAGCATTGTGAATGTTGTGCAGCAGGTTTAAAAGTTATACGTTATAATAAAAAAAGTGTTATAACCATTTTTGTCACCTTATATATAACCAAGAAAACATTATATACAACTGAAGTACCCTAATTAAATCCAGAATTAACACCAAAAATGTGTTCTAGTCTTTTTGTTTATGCAATGCTGTCAATTTTTCCCTGCCTGTTCTAATGCTTTTTTTGTTATAGTTTTTATTGTTAGGTGGGGGCAGTTCATCATAGTAACATAACATAACGTGTATTTGTAAAGCGCACTTTCACCCACAAAGGGGCATCTTGGCGCTGAATAACAGACATCTATTGGTTACCCAACTCAATAGTACTCATTTTCTCGACCTCAGAAAGTATGAAAGGCTGAGTGAATTTGCCGCGATTTGGACCTGTGACCATGAGGTCGAACATAGTCCCCTGCAGCGAGCTCAAATACATGTAAAACCAGGGAAACATGGTGTAAGTTGAGCAGAGTGCATGTGTGTATAGAACAGAGTAAGTTTAGAACACAGAATATACACCACACATGGAGCACATGGCAATATGTTGTAAAATATATGCACAGCAGAGTTCACAGTAGGGCCCTGTTGTGGCAATACATACTTGGAGCTTAGTGTACGCAAAGCGCGGGGTAGAAAGGGTGCATGTAAAACACAGGTAAGAGGGCGCCCTTATAATCCCTTTTCACTGTGTTTTCTTCACCAGCTGACACTCTCCCACAAGCCCTGAAAAGTGCACAAATGCCTGGGAATCACTGTATACATGCTTTGTGCATAAACTGCTTCAGAAATACACTTCGCTCTTTCTGTTTACAGAATCCTGCATAACCGCTGGCAGACAGACAGAAAGGCATGGAGAGGGAAAAACGTACGGACAAGCAAACACAGATAAGCAACATAGAAAGTTATGTATAGAGACAGAGAGAGCGAGACACGGACAGTGAGACAGGGACAGGTATAAATAGATACGCAAGCATAGACAGGGATAGACAGAGACAGAGCGAGACAAGGGCAGTGAGACAGGCTATACAGATAAGTGAACAGAGACAGTGAAAGGCGGACATATAGACAGACAAAGAAACAGAGACACAGTGAAAGACAGATGCTGAGGAGGAACATGGCACAAGACAGATAAACAGACAAAGTCATAGAAACCATGAGACCGAGGGGCGGACACAGAAAGACACAGGGACAAGCAGAGGCCACAGGAGAGAAAGGCCTTGACAGAGGGTGCTGACGGTCACACCGACAGGCACAGCTGCTAGAGGTGCCAGGCGCCAGGAGAGAGCGTTTCTCCACACTGTGTGTGCAGAGAGCAGCCCCCGCTTTAATGTCGCTGATAATCTGCACTGTTAACATCGCATTATCCCCAGATACACGGGATCACCAGTGTCTTTGTAACGTAGGCAAAAAATCATGTACTGTAAGTAAATATAACAGACAGCTCCGTTCCTGGTTTTTATGATGAGGCTATATTATTACAAAGCTGATATAAGCATTGTACGTATGCATTTTCATGTCTAAATGTGTATGGCTTACCTTTGCTTCGAAGTAGTAAATAACATAGATTGTACCAATGTTTTTATAGATCAACAGGTCTAGCCCTCTACCGCTCTGTATGCCTGCCTATACATTTCAATATATCAGGCTGTTGATGTAGTGATGCGTCTACTATTTATAAATGTATGCATACACATGGTGCTCATTGTACCTGAGGGAGAACCTATTTGCATGCATCCATCTAATATATGTATATATATATATATATATATATATATATATATATATATATATATATATATATATATATTACCTACTGGCGGTCGCCAGTAGGTAGTTATAGTTAGGACCTATTATCCATAGGAAATTCGTAACATTCTTTTCCCAATAACTCTGGCGCCATTTCACGAATCTTCACGAAATTTTCAAAACTTATGGCCCGCTCCGGTCAGCTCCTATCTTGAAAGTTTCGGGGTGATTCGGCAAGCGGGGGCCGAGAAAAAAGGGGGGTCCCAAAACGTGTTTTCTCCATGTTAATTCCCATAGGAAACTTTAGCCACGGCTACAGCCCGAACTGCTGAACGGAATTACACCAAATTTGGCAAAAAGGTAGTGCTTGTTTCAGAAAGCGCCCTTTTTTTAAATGGTGTAAATCCGTTCAGTAGTTCCTGAGAAATTCAAAAAATAGAGGTCAAAAAATCAATTTCCCATAGGAAACTTTAGACACGGCTACAGCTCGAACTGCTGAACAGAATTACACCAAATTTGGCAAAAAGGTAGTGCTTGGTTCAGAAAGCGTCCTTTTCTTTAAATGGTGTAAATCCGTTCAGTAGTTTTTGAGATATTAAAGGGAAAAAACCTTTGTATATGTGGGTGGAGCCTAACCCCCCCCATCCCGAGCTTGGCTCTAATTGGCTGCCAACAGTTCCAACCAGGAACTGTTGGCAGCCATCTTGTGCCTCGCATCGAGAGAAAATACATCCAGTCTCCCCACAAAGAGCCGCGTTTTTGGCATATTTAATAGGCGGGTGCCCACCCCGCGTATTTATACTTTTAAAAACCGAAGCGGGAGCCCACCCCGCCGGTTCGTATCCCCCTGCGTGAGGCCACCGCCGAGAACACCTAGGATCAGCTGAGAGCCGCCCCGCTGCCCGCGGCGACCCGGAAGTCAGGCAGAGTCCGCCTGGCTGTGGGCGGGGCCTGCGAGTGCAGCAGCGTTCATGGTTCCTGGCCGGAGGTCTGCCACTCCGCGAAAAGCCATTATTTTACTAGCGGGAGCCCACACCGCGTTTTTGTCACAGAGCGGGTGCCCACTCCGCACTTATGCTTTAAAGTAAGCGGGAGCCCACCCCGCACTTTTAAATCACCACCGCGGCCCGAGCCGCCGAGAAACGGGAGTCGCGTCATTTCCCTTTATTCTCTCCCGATCTCCGTCCCGTCTATCTTCCGGAATAGGAGTTACTTGGCCATCTGCACGCCTCATAATCCAGCACATAATCCCTTAATTTCCTGGTAATTGGCTGATGCGCTCAGGTTTTGTTATCGGTCGCAGTTCCAATGTATTTGCGCCAATTTTTCACTTAGCCATATTTTTCTCGTAGGTCCGTTACCACTTGACACAAAAAATCCCCCCAAGGAAGAGCCGCCCAATTACAGTATTAGAGGTTCTCCGTGATGTTTCCCTCTTCGATTCATCCGGGGCCTTTCAGTTTATCCGTACTGGTGAGCGCGCTCACTACGGTCCTTCCTCAGTTCTGCCTGGTTATTTCCATGGCCTCATTTCCCCTATTCCCTTTCAGGTTTTTTGAGCATTGCACTACGTTCCCCATGTGCTGGCTGTCATTATTCTCTCCACTCTATTTATCGAGTAAGGCAAACGCTTTGCTCGTGGCTTTATGCGCGTTGTCACTTGTGTGTACCTCCTCCACTCGCGTTGGTTTTTACACGGTTACCTTATTTACATTCATGCTGTTGCGTCATTTCTCTTACTCTGGCATAAACACTCCCTATTCTCTTCTAGTAACTTACTAATTGCGCAGTTGGATGTAGGCGCGCTGTTACTCTTCTTTACTTCCTCCATTCGGATTAGTGACACGCTCTACCCGCCCATTACTATGTCACTGTGCTTTCCCTCTTACGTAGATTACTCTTTCTCTCCCACGTTTGCGCTTCAAATGTATCTTTTTTTCTTCACTCTAATATGGCTCATTATACTTATTAAGCTTTCCTATCGATCCCCTGCCACTTTGTTGTTGTTACCTTTTTCCCATATTTACATGCTTTCTGTCCTTTGGGATAATGCCTTCATTCATTCACTGCCGCAGATGGGTGTGATTGGTCGTGATTTACTCACGGTGTCTCTTTTATCTGTATAATTGCACATAGGAGAGTGTTTGTGTAGTAGCTTTTCAGAAAGAAGAAAATCTAACGAGTGCGCGTATGGGGGGAGCTTTGTTAATAGAGGCACGGCTGGTCTCTTTATGTTCAAGAGGAGGCTGCCATCTTGTCGTCCATTAATGCAGCCTTTGCGGAGTTTGATTATTTACATCTGATTATAGTTCCGTAATGGAGAGAGGAACCTGGGGCTTTGTAAACAACCTTTCTTGGTTATCACTGCTAATGTACACCGCAGACCCCCTGTACAATGCTGTCACCCACTGTGGCTCGAATCCTGTTTTTAACCCCGCAAGTGTATTTTTTATTGATTGTTTTTGCTGCGTCATCACGGTTTTCATGCCAGTAGGAAAAGTTCCATGAAACTTTAAAGCGCAACACAGCCGATTACTTAAGTGAGTGAAGCAGTGTCTGTGTTAGCACTCTCCTGCGAAAAACAAGCGCTTAAGGAAGTTGAACTCCCAAAGACAAAATTGGCACGTAAAGCTTGTTTGAGGTCTTAACAGAACAGCCTGAGACCTTAGACAGACTTATCTCGGCTTCTCGTGAGTCTCAGCATTATCATAAGAGCTATACGCGATGGAAAAGAAGCATACCTCAGTGATGGAGTACACATACATGAGAGTGCGCTTCGCAGAGAGGCCTCATGAGCAGTTAGCTCCCCTCTGCCGACACTCTAAGGAGTGAGAAAACCGCAGCAAGGAGAGCGGTGCATGCTTGGCATAAGAAGGGAAGTGCAATTAAAGGTCCCTCGTAACATGCTGTTCAGCATCACAACTTCAGAACTATTGCTCTAACTTGTGTAACCGTGGAGATTGTAGTTTGAACCACAACACGTGCAAATTGCAGATCCATTTACCGAAGAAAAGAAGCTGTCTTTCCACCAAAAATATGTTTTCACAGAGACCCAATTAAAACTACTCCAAAGAGGGTATTTCCTAAATTCAACATGAACCTCAAACCTTTCAGTCCCTTAATGAAATTCACCATGCTAAACCCCTTCACAGGAAAGATGTCTTCAAACGCAGTGTCTTCTGCTGCAAAAGCCCATATTTTCTACACAAAACGAGGATCTGGGAGCATCACACACCTTTCAGCTAGGGAATGATTTTAAGAGAGAGAGTATCAAAGGATGAATTGTTTCAGCCTGACGAAGGGCGCCATGCATTAATGCACTGATGACGGTCAGTAATAGTTTGTGTTGGGAAAAGAATCGAAGCTATAAGGGAAACAATGCTATATACAATACACTGTGCAGGAACAGGAAAAATATAAACACATACACAAGAAGGTGTCACAAGAGGTTGGCTAATTACAGAGCATTGTTTAAAACCATCGATGGGGCAGTTAGGCAGTGCACGGAGAGATGCTGCACATGGGTGGCCAGCTCTTCCGTTACACCAACAGCAGACGCCATTTCATCTATTTAAAAGTGTCAAAATCCTCACTGGCTTAAGTCATCAGACCATCGTTTTTGGCACACCCAGCTCTTTATCCAACTTCCGGTGTTTCAGCACCTCACAGACTGTCACTAGCATTTCTTCTATGAATCCTGAAATCTACTCGGGTTGACTGTTATCCATCCAAAACCTATAAAGATTGTTCCACTATTGTAGCACATATAATTGTTAACATTGTGAACTCTTCCTTTTTTCAGCTCCTTATAACTGTGTGCCTTGTTAGGTGTACAAGCAACACAGATCTAGAATGCTACCCCAGCAAGATCAAAACAGTCGAGAGTCTGCTTCTGTTCTCACAGCATCTCGAGACCCATTTATCGAAGGTCACTTGCTTCTGCACCTTTGTTCCCAAACACATTGCACATCCTCTTCACCATCTAGGCATATGCCGTGGTATAGAGTCGGGGTACTTTAAAGCTTTACAAATGGTGACACTGCTCACCCCCTGCAGTCGTTTATCATTTCATGACAGAAGGAAGCTCGGAAACGGTGGATATGTTAGCATTCAACAAGTAATACTCGCTTTTTATTCGTTTCACTACTTCCAGCAGAATAATGCCATAGCATAAAAAGCAGTGCAGTTTTACCCCCCTTTTGTATCGCGTAATCGTGTCTGTAACATATTTATATCTTTCAAGGCTGTTCAGATATGTTGTGTCGCTTGCAGGACAGGCAGCCAATGTAGGTCATTTAAGAAATGTTGCCTCAATCGGTGCCTGTTAAGAGGCTTTAAAATAACCAGAATGAAAACCAACATGTCTGTGAATGGAAAGAAAAAAATGTATACAAGACTTTTACCACAAAAGGTGTCCATTAAGAGAGTTAAGTCAAACACGCATTTTCATTTCCAACAATGCAGCCTGTGAGGTAATTTAAATAGCAATTCTCTACAGAAAGGAACTATCTACCAATTTACGCGCACATAGGAAATGGCATTATTAGTACCAACAATGCCATGTGCCAGACAAGTGAATAATCTCTTTCCGAATGGCAGCGCTAACAGAGTCCAACAGTAGAATGAGTCTTGTTTAGCAGTCTTCAATATAATTTACAACAAAGCTTTCAATAATTAAAGACCCCAATTAGGCACAACCATCCTAACATGACTGACAAGCGGCCTGGAAACCTCTTGAAAATATAAGGACACTGAAAGACAAAGATGTACATTTCCAAAGGTATACTATTTGAAAATCCCTAACAAAGCAGAAAGGTATCAACACTTCTAAAGAGGTGAACAGTACTTCAAGAATTTAAAGCGGTGAATCTTGACTGCTATCGTTTAGATATAATGCATGAGATCATTCCATTGACATAATACAGGACCTATCGTTCTGTATGTACCTGTCTCGAGAAGGCCACCTCTGTCCCTAACTTCTATGCAGACTAGGAACCATTTTATGTAGAATTCATGTTTGGAGCAGAAAGCTGCCTTGGAAAGTAGTCCTCCAAGTGTAACAAGAAAGAAACCTCTCGAAGGAACAAACCAATGAAATTCTCCAATACAAGAAGGGACTAGGATGAGCCTTTCACCTTCAGATCCATCATCACACCACAGGGAGATGAAGTGATTTGCCCACAATCACAGGAGGCTGAGCCGATGCCAAAACTCTGACCTGGTTCCCCAGCTCCAAGGAAGGATGGTCTGGCCATTATGCCTCTGTCCAAACGTGCCTGTCACTGACCTATCTGTGTGCTCTGCATGCCTAATTTTGAAGAGCAAGTCAGTAAATGTATGGGAAAGACACACAAGTCCTCTGGCCTGACTGCATCAGCCAATTGTGGTAGTTCCCGCTACATATGAAGGGAAACAACTACCTCTACCAGTATGTAAGGTCAAGAGTCTCTCAGTATTGTCAGGCCTTTATTAGTTTATATACTGTTTTTATTTCTTAGTATGTACTCAAAGGTTTTTTTTGTAAGTCTTATAAACAACCAAAAATAGAAATGTCTTTCTGCTTTCACTTCCGGTCGTGGATGTACTCTCGCCTGGTCCCAGTCCGAATCCAGATCCCTTCTAGCATGTGTCCGTCCCTCGGAGGAATAAAGCAACCAAATAAACAAAAGGAGAAAACATTTTTTTATCAGTCCTAATACCTGTATAACTGGTAGCTTAACTACCCATCACCGTGCCGTCACCAGTCATGAAGAAGGGGGGTGGGGAAGAAGTGCCTTATTTAATCAGGTATGGGTGTGAGTAACTTTTTCCCGAGCCCCTGCCAACTTCCCAAAACAAGCATTTGCAATGCAATAGGTCTCGCATTTTAGAAATTTTGACCTATTGGTATTGTAAATGACAATGCCTTCTGTTATTGCAGGTTTTTTAAACACATAAATAAAAGGCATTGTCATTTACAATGCCAATAGCTCGAACATTTAGAATGCCAATAGCTCAAAATCGCGCAATTGCGAGACCTATTGCATTTCAAATGTTTGTTCTGTTTAACCTACCCAGGCTACTTCTCAGGCATTTGCATTATTCTCAGCAACTACTGAACGGATTTACACCATTTAAGAAAAAGAGTTCTTTCTGAAACAAGGGCTACCTTTGTGCCAAATTTGGTGTAATTCCGTTCAGCAGTTCCAGCTGTAGCCATGTCTAAAGTTTCCTATGGGAAATGCATTTTTCGACCTCTTTTTTTTAATTTCTCAGGAACTACTGAACGGATTTACACCATTTAACAAAAATGCCTCCCTGGGGCCGAATATGGCCTAGGGAGGGGGGCCACGCAGCCCCATTCCATTTTTGAAAACAAAGAAAAATTAGGGGTCAGGCCCTGGGGATGGGGTCCCCAGGGCCCATAAAATAGGAAAGGAAGGGAGGCCACACAGCCCCCCTTCTAAAAAAAAAAAAAAAAAGAAGGAAAAAAAAAGCCGACATCGCACCGAGTCCCCGCCCCCTCCCAGCAACACTCTGCAAACGCGCCCTGTGGCGCGTTTTAAGTTGGGGAATGAATTCCTCTTTAATCCTGAGGGTCCCTGGGGGTCAACTAGCCCACCAGGTACCTCCAAGAAGCGCCACAGGGCTGCCTTGCAGAGAGGTGGTCCAGGCCACGCCTCTTTTTACACCTCTCTGCAACGCAGCTCTGTGGCGCTTACTGGAGGTAGCTGGTGGGCTAGTTGGACCCCAGGGACCCTCAGGATTCAAGGGGACTTAATCCCCCAACTTAAAACGCGCCACAGGGTGCGTTTGCACAGTGGTGAAGGGAGGGGGCGGGGCCTGAGGTGACATGTGTGCAAACCCGCCCTGTGGCGTGTTTTAAGTTGAGGGATTAAGTCCCCTTGAATCCTGAGGGTCCCTGGGGTCCAACTAGCCCACCAGGTACCTCCAGTAAGCGCCACAGAGCTGCGTTGCAGAGAGGTGTAAAAAGGGGCGTGGCCTCGGACCACCTCTCTGCAACACAGCTCTGTGGTGCTTACTGGAGGTACCTGGTGGGCTAGTTGGGCCTTAGGGACCCTCAGGATTCAAGGGGACTTAATCTCCCAACTTAAAACCCTCCAGGAGGCGAGTTTGCACAGTGGTGAAGGGAGGGGGCGGGCCTGATGTGACGTGTGTACTTATCCAAACACTCCGCCAAAACCCAAGCACTTATAAATTCACCATGCACTCTCCTTGCAGTATTCTAATCATCCAGTTAGTACCCATGCACTCATGCAATGACCCATGCACTAACTCATGCACTGCTAAAATACTCTGAGCACTACTGATGCAGTCCAGCCATCGCCCTGTCACTACCCCTGCACTCCTCCTATCACCCAGCGAGCACCATGTACTTATCCAATCACTCCGCCAAAACCAAAGCACTTATAAATTCACCATGCACTCTCCTTGCATTACTCTAAACATCCAGTCAGTACCCATGCACTCATGCAGTGACCCATGCACTAACTCATGCACTGCTACAATACCCTGAGCACTACTGATGCAGTCTAGCCATCGCCCTGTCACTACCCATGCACTCCTCCAATCAACCAGCGAGAACCATGTACTTATCCAATCACTCCGCCAAAACACAAGCACTTATAAATTCACCATGCACTCTCCTTGCAGTACTCTAATCATCCAGTCAGTACCCATGCACTCATGCAATGACCCATGCACTAACTCATGCACTGCTACAATACTCTGAGCACTACTGATGCAGTCCAGCCATCGCCCTGTCACTCACTACCCATGCACTCCTCCGATCACCCAGCGAGCACCATGTACTTATCCAATCACTCCGCCAAAACCCAAGCACTTATAAATTCACCATGCACTCTCCTTGCATTACTCTAATCATCCAGTCAGTACCCATGCACTCATGCAATGACCCATGCACTAACTCCTGCACTGCTACAATACCCTGAGCACTACTGATGCAGTCCAGCCATCACCCTGTCACTACCCATGCACGCCTCCAATCACCCACCGAGCACCATGTACTTATCCAATCACTCCGCCAAAACACAAGCACTTATAAATTCACCATGCACTCTCCTTGCAGTACTCTAATCATCCAGTCACTACCCATGTACTCATGCAATGACGCAGGCACTAACACATGCACTGCTACAATCCCCTGAGGACTACTGATGCAGTCCAGCCATCTCCTTGTCACTACCCATGCACTCCTCCAATCACCCAACCAGTTCCATATCCTTATCCAATCACTCCGCCAAAACACAAGCGTTTATAAATTCACCATCCACTCTCCTTGCAGTACTCTAATCATCCAGTCAGTACCCATGTACTCATCCAATGACCCAGGCACTAACTCATGGCAAATACAGAGGAGGTCATGCTAATCACAGGGGTACCCCAACGCATAGTGTTCCCTAGTGTATGTAGGTGTTTTCACTGTATTCTAAGTGTCTTTTAGCATAGCACTGGCTCTAGGGCCGGTTAGTCAGAGTCAGTTACCACCAGTACCCGTCAGCAAAATGTTGGGGGCACAGGAGGACTTTCTGCTCCTCTGTTGGTTCTTTCTGCACATCTCTTGCTTCTTCTTGCACTTTTCTTCGTCTTTCTGGACTTCTGTTGCCTCTTTCTGCATTTGTCTTGCTTCTTTGTGCGCTTTTCTTCCTCTTTCATCACATGTCCTACCTTTGTAGGCATAGTTAGAAATTAGCATTTAAAAAACCTTTGAAATTTACTGAAAAAAACCATAGGTTTCAGGGATGTTATAGTTAGAAATTAGCATTTAAAAAACCTTTGAAATTCACTGAAAAGACCATAGGCTTCAGGGACGTTATAGTTAGAAATTAGCATTTAAAAAACCTTAGAAATTCACTGAAAAAAACCATAGGTTTCAGGGACGTTATAGTTAGAAATTAGCATTTAAAAAACCTTTGAAATTCACTGAAAAGACCATAGGCTTCAGGGACGTTATAGTTAGAAATTAGCATTTAAAAAACCTTAGAAATTCACTGAAAAAACCACAGGTTTCAGGGATGTTATAGTTAGTAGGACATTTCACTCGTACAAAACCAGAGAAATTCCCCCGTTATAGTTAGTTCAGCTAACTATAACTCGCGCCCCAGCAATGCACTGCTGATGACGTCACATATTACATCATTCATGACATGGTCAGTGACATCACTGATGACATCATCCACGTGAAAATCTGATGCACCTCCTCACACTCTAATATAAACTTTGATACACCCACTGTAAAATACAGACTACCATTTTCGAAACCATTGACACACCAATACCAGTTACTACATGCGCACTCACTGATTCCTAGGTCTACACGCACATCCACTCATTCACCCATACAATCACTCATCAATACAACACTATCATATGCACTCATACACCTTTACAGACCCTCACACACCGCCACTCATCCATGGAGTTACTCACACACCTAGTCAGTGATGCAAATAATCAATCACACTCCCATTTACACACCTATACAGATACTAACGCATACTTAATCTCTTATATAATCACTGATACAAGTACACACTCATCCATACAGCCACTCTCACAATCACTGACTCTCACGTATAGTCATTTATACTCCAACTCTCACATACACTGCCTTTTCCCTATGTAGTTACTTGGACATGTACCACTGAGACATCCATTCACTCACCAACATACCCATACACACACTCACCCACCCATACAGCTGTTTCCACATACACTCTTGAACCCATACACCCAGTGAATCAACCACTCACACATCTATGCACAGTCACACAACACACAACAAGTGGAGAGGTGTGGTGCAGCGGCCAGGGCAGCTGACTTCGGAGCACAGGGTTCACGGTTCGATCCCCGGCTCCGGCGGCAGCTCAGCTCAGCACCATGTGACTCTGGGCAATAGCTCACTTAATTTCCACGACGGCCCCCAGCACCTTGAGACCCGTAAGGGTGAGTAGCTGCGCTATATAAAAACGGACTTACATTTTTTTTACATTTACTCAGTCTCCCATACAAATTCTCAAGCAACCAATCAATAACCGATATACACACTCATGTAGCTACTCACCAACCCATGCATTCAGTAAGACACATTTAATCACTCACTTATACAGTCAGTCACGCACCTACTAAATCATCCATCTAGACACTTATACACCCACTCATTCTTCAATACACCGTGGCATATATATAAAACATATTTAAACTTTACAGAAACACACAGTCACTGGATGATGTCATCAGTGATGTCATCAGTGATGTCATTTGAGATGTCAGTGATGTCACTGCTTGCTGTGAATTTCCTAGGGCTACTTCATGACAAAATATTAAACCATAATCATATAAATGATGATAGTGACACTAAAATAGAAAAATACAAAACAAGTTTTTTATTGAAGAATTACTTCATTAAAATAAAGAGGCCTAGTATGCATTTTTGCTGGATACATTATTTTCACGGCCTACATATTGCAATCCATCATTTATACATTTTTTATCTCCTATTTATTTTCATGATATCAATGTAACAATGTATAAATCAAGTTAAAAACAAATGGGTGGTTTCCAGTGATGTCACTGACCATGTCATGAATGATGTAATATGTGACGTCATCAGCAGTGCATTGCTGGGGCGCGAGTTATAGTTAGCTGAACTAACTATAACGGGGGAATTTCTCTGGTTTTGTACGAGTGAAATGTCCTAGTAACTATAACATCCCTGAAACCTGTGGTTTTTTCAGTGAATTTCTAAGGTTTTTTAAATGCTAATTTCTAACTATAACGTCCCTGAAGCCTATGGTTTTTTCAGTGAATATATATATATATATATATCTTCCACTCTATCGTCCTAGCCACCACCCTCATGATCCCTTTTCACTGTGTTTTGTTCACCAGCTGACACTCTCCCACAAGCCCTGAAAAGTGCCCTAACGCCTGGGAATCACTGTATACATGCTTTGTGCATAAACTGCTTCAAAAATACACTTCGCTCTTTCTGTTTACAGAATCTTGCATAACCGCTGGCAGAGAGACAGAAAGACATGGAGAGGGAAAAACGTACGGACAAGCAAACACAGATAAGCAACATAGAAAGTTATGTATAGAGACAGAGAGAGCGAGATACGGACAGTGAGACAGGGACAGGCATAGATAGATACGCAAGCATAGACTGGGATAGACAGAGACAGAGTGAGATAAGGGCAGTGAGACAGGCTATACAGATAAGTGAACAGAGACAGTGAAAGGCGGACATATAGACAGAGACAAAGAAACAGAGACACAGTGAAAGACAGACAGATGCTGAGGAGGAACATGGCACGAGACAGATAAACAGACAAAGTCATAGAAACCATGAGACCGAGGGGCAGACACAGAATGACACAGGGACAAGCAGAGGCCACAGGAGAGAAAGGCCTTGACAGAGGGCGCTGACGGTCACACCGACAGGCACAGCTGCTAGAGGCGGCAGGTGCCAGGAGAGAGCGTTTCTCCACACCGTGTGTGCAGAGAGCAGCCCCCGCTTTAATGTCGCTGATAATCTGCACTGTTAACATCGCATTATCCCCAGATACACGGGATCACCAGTGTCTTTGTAACGTAGGCAAAAAATCATGTACTATAAGTAAATATAACAGACAGTTCCGTTCCTGGTTTTTATGATGAGGAGATGAGGCTATATTATTACAAAGCTGATATAAGCATTGTACGTATGCATTTTCATGTCTAAATGTGTATGGCTTACCTTTGCTTGAAGTAGTAAATAACATAGATTGTACCAATGTTTTTATAGATCAACAGGTCTAGCCCTCTACGGCTCTGTATGCCTGCCTATACATTTCAATATATCAGGCTGTTGATGTAGTGATGCATCTACTATTTATAAATGTATGCATACACCTGGTGCTCATGGTACCTGATGGAGAACCTATTCGCATGCATCCATCTAATATATATATATATATATATTATATATATATATATATATATATATATATATATATATATATATATATACCACTCTATCGTCCTAGCCACCGCCTTCATGATCCCTTTTCACTGTGTTTTGTTCATCAGCCGACACTCTCCCACAAGCCCTGAAAAGTGCCCAAACGCCTGGGAATCACTGTATACATGCTTTGTGCATAAACTGCTTCAAAAATACACTTCGCTCTTTCTGTTTACAGAATCTTGCATAACCGCTGGCAGAGAGACAGAAAGACATGGAGAGGGAAAAACGTACGGACAAGCAAACACAGATAAGCAACATAGAAAATTGTGTATAGAGACAGCGAGAGCGAGACACGGACAGTGAGACAGGGACAGGCATAGATAGATGCGCAAGCATAGACAGGGATAGACAGAGACAGAGCGAGACAAGGGCAGTGAGACAGGCTATACAGATAAGTGAACAGAGACAGTGAAAGGCGGACATATAGACAGAGACAAAGAAACAGAGACACAGTGAAAGACAGACAGATGCTGAGGAGGAACATGGCACGAGACAGATAAACAGACAAAGTTATAGAAACCATGAGACCGAGGGGCGGACACAGAAAGACACGGGGACAAGCAGAGGCCACAGGAGAGAGAGGCCTTGACAGAGGGTGCGGACGGTCACACTGACAGGCACAGCAGCTAGAGGCAGCAGGCACCAGGAGAGAGCGCTTCTGCACACCGTGTGTGCAGAGAGCAGCCCCCGCTTTAATGTCGGTGATAATCTGCACTGTTAACATCACATTATCCCCAGATACACAGGAGCACCAGTGTCTTTGTAATGTAGGCAAAAAATCATGTACTGTAAGTAAATATAACAGACAGTTCCGTTCCTGGTTTTTATGATGAGGAGATGAGGCTATATTATCACAAAGCCGTTATAAGCATTGTACGTATGCATTTTCATGTCTAAATGTGTATGGCTTACCTTTGCTTCAAAGTAGTAAATATAATAGTACTGTGGAAAATCTGTTGCGCAAATAAATCGACCAACGGTGTGTTAAATACCTAAAGTAAACGTGGTGCATTTAGCATGTCTGTCTCTAACTTCTCGAATTAAGCCATGTTCACACCTTCTTACTGATGTCTTTTAAAACATACAAAAAAAATTAACAGAAATAACCCGACGTGATTTCTGCGCCCGGCAGCCACAGCCCTGTGAATTGGTGGCCTTCTCCTTCAACAGCACAAAGGGAGCCAGCGGCCTGGCCTTTCCCTGCTAATTACTGCACGAGGCAGGGCCAGAGCCCCCTCACTTCAAAGGCCCTGCGAGCGGGGAGCACAAGGTGTCTGCCCGTTTGCAGCTGTGCGCGGGCTGGCTTTAGCTTTGCTTAACATTATGCCGCTTCAGACTTAACAGAAGAGATTTTTTTGTATTATTATTATTAAGGCACAGCAGCCTTGCAGCGAACTGGTTTAAGCAGCTGCATTGTATAAACGCACAAAAAAGTTATTATTGTGTCTGTTTAGAAGAGGTTGGGTGTGGGGAGTAGGGGAGGGGGCAGCCAACTGATGTTAATGTCGATTGTTGACTTGCCATCTGCTAGATAAGATAAGGAATGCAGCTGGCACCCTGCGCGCCGCTGCTCGCTCCCAACAGCTGGATGCCGTGGGAGTGAACATTTAGAGAAAAGGTGGGACATGCACCCGCCTTTGGCCAATTGTGTGCTTTCATTTTTGAAAGCCACTCGCAAAGGCCAATAGAATGTGTGGAAGTTGAAAAACCACACTGAAAAGTTTCGAGAAAGTCTGGAGTGATTCCAAGAGGCCTCCCCATAGAGCAGCGCATGCGCGCTGCGCTAGGCTTGACCTAAAAACTACTGACAATCTCCCTGCTCCCATTTCCAGCGAAGGTACTGGAAAAGATCACCAACAATCAACTCATGACACACCTGGAGTAGACCCAGCTACTCCACGCCTCCCAATCTGGTTTCCGCAGCAATCACAGCACCGAAACAGGCCTGATCGCACCCACCAACGACATCGAATCCTCCTCGACTGAGGAGAAACAGCAGCTTTGGGTCTCCTCGACCTCTCCGCAGCCTTCAACACTGTTTACCACCACACACTGATCGAAAGACTGCACCACATCGGCATTCAAGGAGACGCACTCAGATAGATCACCTCCTTCCTCACAGAAAGAACCCAGAGGATCCACCTCCCACCTTTCACCTCTGAACCCAAGGAGATCACCTGTGGTGTCCTCAAGGGCTCATCCCTCAGCCCCACACTCTTCAATGCATCTATGACCCCACAGTCCAACATTGACAGATCCTTCGATCTCAACATAATTTCCTATGCAGATGACACCCAACTCATCCTCTCACTCATGACGACCCCACCACCACCAGAACAAACTTCCACAAATGCATGACAAACATCCCTAACTGGATGAAGAACAACTGCCTGCAGCTGAGCACAGACAAGACGGAAGTACTGATCACTGGCAACATCAGCAACACATAGAACAACTCCTGGTGCCATCAGACCTAAGACCCACACCCACTCTCTCCAACCACGCTAGAAACCTCGGAATCATCATTAAGAACAAGCTCACCATTAAATCACAGATCAACGCTGTCTCCTCCGCCAGCTTCCTCACTCTGTTCATGGTACGTAAGATTTTTAAGTGGCTACCCCTACACACGAGATGCACCATGACATGAGCCCTTATCACCAGTCGACTGGACTACGGCAATGCCCTCTACATAGGAATCACCACACACCTCCTACAGAGACTTCAGACCATCCCGGATGTAGCAACCAGACTTATCCTCGTCTTTCCCTGATGAATCCACATCACAGCCCACCTCAGGAAACTCCACTGACTCCCTATACAGAAGAGATGCCAATTCAAGCTGCTGACCCACGCACACAAGGCTCTACAAAACCAAGGACTTGCCTACATTAACCACTACCTGAACTTCCACCAACTTGTCGAGAAGACTACGCTCCGCCTCCCATACTCCTTGCACTTGCCCATACTCACCGCATCTACAGAAGCAGAAGTGGAGGATGCTCCTTCTCCCACTTCGAAGCAAGAACCTGGAGCAGCCTCCCCACACACCTCTGGACCATCACCTCACTTCTGGTATTCCAAATGGCCCATAAGACCTTGCTGTTCGAAAAAGCCTCTGGGACCTGCAAATGTCTGGGTACCGGGCAATTAGCTGCGCTTTATCAATCCTGATTGATTGAATCACTTGTTAGGAAATGGACATAAGGTGTACTCTACAAAGTTACAGTACTGTCAGAGGGAGGTTCTGTATCTGGGACATCACATTCCAAGGGAAAGTGTTCAAGAACGTATCTCTACAATCCTGAGTATGAACTCCCCCTATGATGCAGAGAGAAGTCAGGATGTTAGTGGGAATGTTAGGTTACTGTCCTCAGTGGATCCCACGTTTTACTTAGTGGCAAATCCTCAACAGAGACACACAATGATGTGTTTGATACGAAAGAATGAGTGCCTTCTTGGACTTCAGAAAGAAACTCTGCCACGCAAAAGCTCTAGGAATGCCCGATTATGAAATGACTGAGAGAGCGAATCAGATGATGATGGGGTTGACCATGACATGTCTCAGTAAGATTTTGCTGTGGTCCACAATTTTGAACAGCTGTGGTCATAGAACAGTTTCTTGACTTCCTCTGGTTCCACAATACAAAATGGGAACTATGTCATGGATTTGTTTAAAGAGTTGCAGCTGCCTAGAATAGTATCTATTGTAAAATGTGCACACACAAAAGCTAATGGGATTTTGTTACTGATAGAAACCACTCTGCTGACAAAATGGCATGGTATGGCGTGGAAGGTGTTGAGGTTCTGAGTGCTGTACATTCAATCAAGAGGAACCATGTGAATCTCAAAATTACTCTGTTCTAAGCATGTTGTTGAGTACAATGCACCCTTGGGAAGAGGAAGCCCCGAAAACTGAGAAGGATAAGTGGGTGAGTTCTAGATGTGTAAGGAATAAGGATGAAGTTTGGGTTTCAACAAACAGAAGACCTGTTTTGCCCATGCTATGCTTTTCCCCATGACCATGCATTTCCATGGTCCTGCTCATATAGAGAGAGACGCTATGATCTGTCTCCTTAAGAACTACTGGTAAAATCCCCATGTTTGTGTTGTTCCTGAGAGTTTGTGTCACAGGTGTGTTACTTGCCAGCTGCTAAATGTGGGCAGGAGGACAGTTGTTACCATAAGTCACATATAGAGGTCAGGTGGTCCTTGTAATCATATACAGTTGGACTTCATAGAGATGCCCATCTGTAATGCACTCTGCTATATCCTGGTGGTAGTCTGCTTTTTCTCCACCTGACTTACTGTGTACCGAACAAGAAGGTGTGATATCCTCACTGTGGCCAAATTATTATTAAGGGAATTGAATCCCAGGTTCAGCCTACGAGTTTCTCTGCAGTCAGATCATGGGACCCACTTTAAAACACAAAGGATTGGCTGATCTGGTGCGTTCTGTCTTTCATCAGGTTTACTTGGTGGTCCAGCTTCCAAGACAAGAACAATGTCATGATTTAAGCCCAGGAGACTGAACCCTGGTGAAGAATCACATCAGACAGTTGGTCTAGAGCTCTGCGGGTGAGGACCTGTCCAGGTCATTCTTGTGATGAACACTGCCATGATGTGCGGGGGTCTGCCAAACTGGCTTCATGCCTCCCATACCATGAGAGTGAGTCAAGCCAGTGAAGAAGTGGGGACAACAAGCACTGAGTTGCAGAGTCAAACTCAAACACAGAACAAATGTTCAGAGGGAGGAGCAGATTTCACACAAGAGTCTTAAAGTCAAATTGTAACAAGTGCACATCCTGTGGAGAATGAGCCAAGAGTAACCACAGTAAACCAAGCAGCTGAAAAAGAGAGTGTGCACCATGAACATAAATAAAATGCAAGCATTTGAGTTAATAGAGTTCAAAGGAAAGAAAAGTGGAGGAAAAGTGGTGAGAGACTGATGGCCTTTGTGTCAGAAGAACACATCCCTGAAAAGATCGGAGGAGTAATAGAGCTAATCGACCAAAGTGCTATTGATAGTGGGTCAGAGACTCCTCCAACCCCGATCTCAATTTGGCTTTACCTCCCGAATACCGCTTTGTGGGAATAAATAGGGCTAACAACAAGCTAGGGGGTGGGATTGCAGTGATTCTTCGGGTAGGATGGGAGATCTCTTCGAGAAAAATCCCTAATATTAACCCTTTGGAAGCTATGTATTTCTGCATTTCCTCCACATCTAACCTTGTGCTGGCTGGAATCCTCATCTACAGACCCCCTAACTCCCCACCGCAACTTCTCGCTGATTTGTATGATACTGTGTTGAGGAAGGACATAAAGTAGGGTACGTAGGGCTGTGTCCAGCTCTGCCCTCCCATCCTGGCAGTGATATCCCATTCAGGCACACCCAAGCCCTCTATTGTATGTGGCTTTCTAGGAGGAATACACAAAGCCCAACTGCCAACTACACCCAGTCATGTGACCCAGTGACAGGCTGCAGGCACTAAATGGCTAAGGCAGGATAATGCCAACTCTCTAAAAGTATACATAAAAGTGATGGATGGAATGCTTGAATTAATCTCAGCCACTGGTAATTACTCAGGTCACATCCCATTCCATTGTTATTTTGCACACCAAGTCACCTCAGTTTGGACCAAGCTATATGCACATCAGTCTTGACCAAGACTCCAATCGGAACAGTCCAGCCCAAACTGTCAAGCCAGGTCCTCCCTGAACTTTCTAAAAGTGGCATTTCCAAAATTGTAATTTAAAATCTGACTTTACCAAAAGAGAGGATTTTTCATTACAATTCCAAAGACACCAAGCATGAACTGGTTACCTTTTCCCATTTGGAAGTTACAGCATATTAAATGTAAAAAGGTAATTCCAAAGTTATCCTATGGGTGAGGCAGGCCTTGCAGTAGTGAAAAACCAATTTAAGAGTATTTCACTATGAGGACATGTAAAACTTACAAGTATATGTCCAGCTTCACCCTGCCCTCTGGGCTGTCCAGGGCATACCCTAGGGGTGACTTATATGTATTAAAAAAGAAGGTTTGGCCCTGGCAAAAGGTTTCTTTTGCCAGGTTGAAGTGGCAGTTTAAACCTGCACAAACAGGCTGCAATGGCAGACGTGACACATGTTTAAAGGGCTACTTATTTAGGTGGCACAATCCATGCTGCAGACCCTCTAGAAAAATGAACAAATGATGGACAGAATGCTGAACAATGCAAACATCCACCCCCAGTCACAAAGATCTGGATTTAATCCAGCGTTTGTTTGCTCACCACACCACCCCAGTTTGGACCCAGCCATATGCAAATCAGCCTTGACCCTGCTCCTCATGGGAGCAGTCCAGCCCAAACTGCCAAGCCAGGTCCTCCCTGGACCGGAAAGAAGCATCTTGTGACCGGTTTCTGGGTATCACCCCTTATCAGCCAGACTACCTTGAATCCACTAGCGTAGTGAGCACGAACCCACATCTAGACATACCCTTCCCACTTAGGGTGACAAAGGCAAAATGAACAAATGATGGACGGAATGCTGAACAACGCAAACATTCACCCAAGTCACAAAGATCTGCATTTAATCCATCATTTGTTTGCTCACCACCCCAGTTTGGACCCTGCCATATGCAAATCAGTCTTGACCCTGCTCCTCAGGGGACCAGTCCAGCCCAAACTGCCAAGCCAGGTCCTCCCTGGGCCGTAAACAAGCATCCTGGGACAGGTTTTGGGGTGCCACACCTCATCTGGTGGGCTAGTTTGAATCTAGTAGTGCAGTGAGCACGATACCCATGTCTGGGCATACTGTTCCCACTTAGGGCGACAAATGCAAAAAGACCAAACGATGGGCGGAATGCTGAGCACCTCAAATATTCACCCCAGTCACAATCTGAGTATAATCCATCGTTTTTTGCTCACCACACCACCCCACTTTGGACCCAGCCATTTGCAAATCAGTCTTGACCCTGCTCCTCATGGGAATAGTCCAGCACGAACTGCCAAGGCATGTCCTCCCTAGATGGGAAACAAGCATCCTGGGACCGGTTGCATAGCAGGCTCTCTAGTAGCATTTAATTTACAGGCCGTGGGCACAGGTAGTGCCACTTTACTAGGGACTTACAAGTAAATTAAATATGCCAATTGAATATAAGCCAATTATACGGAGAGAGCACAGCACTTTAGCAATGGTTAGCAATGGTAAAGTGCGCAGAGTTCTAAGAGTAGGAAAAACTAATTCAGCAAAAGAGTAGGTTTGAAGGCAAAATGGTTTGGGTGAAAACAACACCAAGGATGGCATGTCTAACATAACAGTAACAAGTAATCAAATGAATGAGTTTGTTACTTAATAGTCAGACATTTCTCATTAAGGAGTTGGAGGGACAGGTGCCTGGGAAGCAATAGGGAAAAGATTTTCCAGGATTGGTGAGTGGTTTAGTAATATTGATGGTGGAATATTAAAGAAAATACTAACCCCAATACTAATCATTACAATTTGTGTGATATGCCTATTTCTTTTTATATGAGGGTTAAATGATTTCTACAAAGAGTGGGTCGAAGAGTGATGGAAAGAAGCAGCAGTCTGAATTGAGAGGGAGAAAATGATGTGTGAAGAGGTGGAACTTGAAGACCTCCAAAGTGAAATTTACTGCAAATTAAAACAATTAAAGAGACATAAGTGTGAAAGTCGACAAGTTTAAGAGGAGATTTCAAATCAATGATGGCGTTATTTATAGTACACACAAGATGATGGATGGAATGCTGCACATTGGCAAACATTCACCCCCAGTCACAGATCTGGGTTTAATCCATCGTTATTTTGCTTCACCACGCCACCCCAGTTCAGACATAGCCATATGCAAATCAGTCATGACCCTGTGCCTCATGGGAACAGTCCAGACCGAACTGCCAAGCCATGTCTTCCCTGGACCGGAATCAAGCATCCTAGGACCGGTTTCAGGCTATCAGCCTTCATCAGCCAGGCTAGCTTGACTCCAGTGGCGTAGTGAGCACGGGACCCACGTCTGGGCATACCCTTCCCACTTAGGGCGAAATGCAAAACACACAAGATGATGGACAGAATGCTGCACATTGGCAAACATTCACCCCCAGTCACAGATCTGGGTTTAATTCAGCGTTATTTTGCTTCACCACGCCACCCCAGTTCAGACATAGCCATATGCAAATCAGTCATGACCCTGTGCCTCATGGGAACAGTCCAGACCGAACTGCCAAGCCATGTCTTCCCTGGACCGGAATCAAGCATCCTAGGACCGGTTTCAGGCTATCAGCCTTCATCAGCCAGGATAGCTTGACTCCAGTGGCGTAGTGAGCACGGGACCCACGTCTGGGCATACCCTTCCCACTTAGGGCGAAATGCAAAACACACAAGATGATGGACGGAATGCTGCACATTTATAGTGACTTCCAGAGCCACAGAGAGAGAGGTGAAAGGATTTTTTAAATTAAATGTTTCTGCATTATATTGACTTTAAAATGTAAACACACAAATGTATTTGTTGTGTGTTATTCACATTTAGATGTATCATATCTAATGTAGGCCTGTGTTTAAAATGGCTAAAACTGTTTGCCATCTTGATTTGTGACACATGTGCATTTTATTTCTAGGTGAAGCTGAAGTCCTAATCAACTAATGTGCTTTCTTTCTGATGGGAGATGTTTCTTTTATGTGATAACCATAGAATGTTATAATTGATTGCAACAGAACACCTACAGAGAGGCTGGTCAAATTTACCTCGTTTTGTTGCAGATGAATGTACGTTTGAAGGATGCTGAGAAACTGATGAGCTCAAGATTGAATCTTTTCACTCTAGCCTTATTGGATTGTTTTATAAGAGCAATGTGTAGATGCAGCAGATGTTAGAATTGTGGGACTTAACCTAGTGAAGAGTGGAACACAGAAGCAGAAATGATTTGTCCAGTTTTTAAGACAGTTTAGAGCAGAGTAGGAACTCTCTTTAAAGGAGAAATGATTTGACTTAACTTTTCCTTTGAGGTGACTTTATGATAGTTCATCCTTGTACTTATATGACTTTGATTGATTAGAACTTACTATTAACTAATGCATTCATACATTGATTATTGATTTGACACTAACTTGGTGGTTTTGCCTGCTGTAAACTTATAACCTTTATTGGACCTCTATGGTTTGAAAATGTAAATACTTTCTGTCTTCCAGGTGGAAAATAATGTACTTCACGTTATTTAAATGATTTGTTGACCAGTCACAGTCTCAAGCTTTGATTTATCAGATGGCGCTTTATGGGCCCAAATTTGCATAAACAAAAACCCTAACAGGTTTAAAGAGTATGTCACTTTCAATTGCACATATCTCTGTTCGCGGCTGTTTTATTTCAGTTTGACTCTGAGACTACACTGCCTACCTGAAGACAGTGTAGTATCTCATAACTGCCACTGCTCAGCACATAAGAGTTTGCGAGGTTGGGGATGATTTGCAGACATGCTGTAGGTAGTTTCGTGTGTCATTTAACTCACTGCTTAACACAGAAGCATATGAGAATTTTAGGGGTGTGTACAATTATGTGCCAGTAAAAGTTTAATATCACATTTATAAGTGTTGCTTTAAGAACCGCCCCCAGTAACGGGAGAATGCACTCAAACAAAGAGGCCTCCTGGGTAGAGGCAGAAAATGCAAATCTCATTTCGGCTAAAGGGACGCATTCTGAGAATGGGTACAATAATGGCTACAATACTACCTGAGCACTATCTTCAACTTCTATAAGACAATAAGAGAAAGGCGGGTAAATCTATAGGAATAAGAGTGCTGGTTGTAAACCCAGCCGTCGGTCCTGCTTGCTGCCTAAGGCGCTGTAAACAACAGCTGTACAGGCGGAAGTTAAGTATTGATGACGTGAGCATCTGAAGGAAAGTGTTTGCAGAGCTGCGGATGAACTGCAGAGGTTAAAACAGGAAGATTGGAGTTGGATTGCTGCGGTTGCAAAAGATATGCACCCAGGAGGGAAAACAGACAGCAACAACAAACAGCGGTCCTAGGGTCACAGGCCATGATAAAAGGAGCCGCGAGGGAGAGGAGGAACTAAAGGTCTGCTCATAGAAGAGGGGGGGCTTCATAAAACATTAATAGGGGCAGAAGTGAGGGACTTTATAAATTTGATTTTCTCTGCTTGCAAGCAGCCTGGGCTCTTTAGGAAGTCGAATTACAAGGGCGTTCCTCCTATAGTGAGCCAGGATTGAAGCATCTAAACAGGGTTGTGCAACGCGAGCGATCCTGATTTTAGTAACTTTAAACCAGTACTTTAGAGGTAGATTGTGTACTAGTGGAGGGGCCATATGCAGTGGTCATAAATGCAGAGGGCTCCCCTATAAAGAGCGAGGCATTCAGTAGTAATCAGTGCTTCTGTTAATCTCCAGTGACACAAAAAAGGTCGTTAGTGGATTTTCAGAGTGCTACAAAAGCATATAAAGCTGAAATATCATGAAAGTTAGGATCCTAATGACTGGAAGTTCCAACGTGAACCTCTTGTATAACGAATTAGGTGAAAAATGGTTACAGAAGCACAATACTCATTGGGACATTCCTGATCGCCGCACGACTGCATAAGGGAAAGAAAGATTGGGAGAACAAACATTCCATATCATCAACACCCTAGGTAATAGGGGGTAAGTCCGTTTTTATATAGCGCAGCTACTCACCCTTACGGGTCTCAAGGCGCTGGGGGCCGTAGTGGAAATTAAGTGAGCTATTGCCCAGAGTCATATGGTGCTGAGCTGAGCTGCCGCCGGAGCCGGGGATCGAACCGTGAACCCTGTGCTCCGAAGTCAGCTGCCCTGGCCGCTGCACCACACCTCTCCACCTCTAAATGATAGATTGATTGAGCAGTAATATTCCTATGCAATACATTTATTTGTAACATTAAATCTCGTTAATTACCAAGCTGACCTCACAAGTGCGGAAAGCCGCGACTTCTCGTAAAAGTTTTAAACTTTCAGCCACTTTTTGCAAAGGAATTCTTCTCCCTTATGCAGGTGAGGAATCTACATCAGCTCATCTTAGAAGGATAAGGTGGCCTACCAAAAGCAGTGACTGAGGGCTATACACAGCGGAAAATTCTGAGCTATCCATGCCTATACCAGCTTTGGGGCATATTATCAACGGCCAGCGATAATTATCGCTGGCCGTGCTTAGCGATAAATTTCCTATCGCAGGCTATATCTGGAATTTATCGCCCTGGTAGCGCGTTATTAACAACGCGTTTCTCCAGGGCGATAAAAATTCCAGAGATAGCGGAGTTATCGCCGTTTTGCAGGGAACAACGCTGGTTTTCCAGCGATGTTCCCTGCAAAGCAGCGATAACCTGCTGATATGACCCTGTGGTCTTATCAGCATAATCCACCCCTATGTCAAACATAGGTAAGTCAGGATTTTAGCAGGCGTTAGATTTTGGCGAAAACGGACGTTTTCGCTAAAATCTAACGTATGCTAAAATCCTGTGGGCTGCCTTGTAAATACCGCGATGTGAAACATCAGCGATATTTGCAAGGTAGACCATCCGGGGTACGCCCAGTGACGCCCAATTTGCATCTCATTAGAGATGCAAAGGGAGGCGTTGGGAAAAAGGGTACTAACATGCGTTTATGCATGTTTGCACCCTCTTGTTAATAGGGCGATACTTTTATCTCCGCTTTTTTGGCTTTAAAAGCCAAAAAAGTGGAGATAAAGTCCTGGTAGATATGCCCCAAAGTGATTTGCGATAAATGACACCAAACGTTAGTTGATAGCATGGTTTAAAGGAGGGACCGCGGACAAGCAGCCTTCAGACAGGAAATTCAGGATGTAAAGAACGGTATACATGAGCATGGAATATTGAGCACTTGAAGTTAGGAGAATTATGGAAGTCTTAGAAGCAAGTAATTTGTATAGCCAAGCAGCAATATACTCGAAACACAACGGGTTATCTATGCCATCGTTATATCTAAGGATTCTAGGACATTTTCGAGTTCTAGTAACATCTTAGAAAGACTATTTACCGATAGAGAAGAAAATGGTGCGTTCTCTGAAGTTTGGGAGGGACACAGAAAATCTACATATGTTCAATTTCATGGATTCAGAGTCTGAAAGAGGTACCCGTCTATGCAGGCGCAACGCCTACACGAGTAACAGTGGAATCTGGAAAAAGGCAATCTCGGTGCTGACCCAGACCCCAATGAGATCCTAGCAGCTCGTTTTAAACAAGATGGATATTTTTGGGCACATTGGTTGTCACTACTATTTAACAGCCGTTCTTTCAATGTTCATTTACCAGAATCAAGGAAAGAGTCTATTTTGCACCCTATGCAAAAACGGGTTCACTTAAGGACTCCTCCTATTATAGCTTAATAGCATTTCTGGATGTGCAACCTGAATACTTTGCAAAGATATTGTGTGATGAAATGAACGGCTGGGCACAAGAGGTTGGGTTAACTCTTTGGTATGAAACAGGTGTAAGAGTTTTTGTGTATTTCATATTTTTGTGCATTATTAACAACATGCAGAATGTGGATTCACTCACAATTATGCATGTACAAACTGATATAGTGCTAATGCATTTGAAAAGATTTTGCTATGACTTTTGTTCAAAATGGATGTCTTCCCTGCATTTTTCACTGTGGATTATTTCTGCAGAACACAGTCAAGCAGAGTGATGTTTGTTTATTTCCATTGACATTGTTCTTGCTGGCCTCAATGAAAACATTCAGCATGTTTACAAAAATGTTTCTTTTTCAAGGACCTTCTGCTATATCTCTGTAACCTATCCATTCATAAACGTTTTCTGTTTGTAAGAAATTGGCATTTAGAATGGGGAGGGGGTGAAAACACTTCTCAAGCAACAATCACAACCCTTGCCAGGGTGAACCATAAAAGTCACTAAATTTACCTCTGCTTAACCCTCTGCTGACTTGGCACAAAAGCAGTCAGGCTTAACTTAGAGGCACTGTGTTAAGTATTTAGGCAGCACACAGACAGTAATAAAGTCAAAGCACAACTCAAGAGATTTCCAATACCAGTTTAGAAAAATAGAGTAACATTTAATAAAATTTGACCAAAACAACAAATCAATCAATCAGGGATTTATAAAGCGCGCTACTCACCCGTGAGGGTCTCAAGGCGCTGGGGAGGGGGGTGGGGGGGTGCAGCTCCGGTTCAGTCGAAGAGCCAGGTCTTGAGGTTCTTCCTGAAGGTGTGGAGGGTGGGGGAGCGTCTGATGTTGACAGGGAGCTCGTTCCAGGCTTTGGCTGCGACGTAGGAGAAAGCTCTCCCGCCTGCTCTGGTTCTGCGAATGTGGGGGGTTTCTGCAAGGGAGAGGTCTGCGGAACGAAGGTTCCTCTTGGGTACATGGTAGGAGACTCTCTCATTGAGGTATTTGGGTCCAATGTTGTGGAGTGATCTGTAGGCGTGGGTGAGCAGTTTGAAGGTTACTCTCTTCTCGACGGGGAGCCAGTGGAGGTCACGTAGGTGTTGGGTCATAAATCAGTAGAGCCGGAGATTGGCAATTTAAAAAGTGTAAGTAAAAATAGCATCAAAAAGTAGAAAGCATTAACTGTGGGTATCTGGTTGCACTAGACCAGTACAAAGTCGCAAGTTCAGGCTGACTGTGATAGAGTGCAGGCCGGATACAGGGACCAGGTTAGGCCTGGTGAAAAAGTTACCTTCTAAAAGTCCGGACGCAAAGAGTTCAAAACTTCAGGATTTCACAGGAGGAGCACAACTGATGCCAGGTAAGGGTTCTGGACGTGGGGAGGTACCTGTTCGTGATTAGTAACTCACTCCAGCAGGGGTCAGGGAGGTCCAGTTGCAGGACCAGGCAGGGCCAGTTGCAGCAGGTCAGCTGGGCAGTTGCAGGGAGACAACTCATACGGAACCTAGTTGGTAGTGACTCTCATGATTTGCTTCGGCTATGACCTGCTGGAATGTATTCGGGAACACTTACTCTGAAGACAGATAGTCTCTCAGAGCCTTCACCCTGTGCCTATTGATTGTGACCCACTGGCTGTACTTGGAAGAATTAAAAGGCATATGGGCCTTTGGCACCATATCTCTATCCGTTGGGGGCACCAAAGTAACGTCTGTCCTCTCCCCAAATCTAACTGGGACCACCTCCTTCCCAAGCGCTACATTGGCCAACCAAGGTGTCTACCCACTGATTGGGGGTAGTGCCATCTTGGGGCATTTGGTGTCTCCATTGGAGTGCCCATACTTATAACACTCGGTACACTGGGGAACACACCTATCTGTCTGTTTGTCAAAGAAACCCTTTTTCTGTGGTTCGGATTTGGACTGATTACTATTGTTGCCTTAGGAATTATTTTGGGGGCCTTTAGAGAATTCTATCATTTTAAGATTTTCTCCCCCCTCTTTTTTCTAGTGGGATCCCTGCCCACCCTTTTGATGATCTCCCCCTATACCTTTTTGGACACGCTGGTGCTGGCCCAGAGGTCCGGCTCCTTAGTGAGCTCCCTGGGGTCAGTAAGCTTACTATCAACCAGGTGCTGGCACAGCTCTGTAAAACAGACAATGAACATGTGCTCTGTCAGTATCAGATAAAACAATCCAGGGAAATCATCAATATTGCTGCCCCACACCTAACCCATTCAGTGCTTTGCTGGCGTAATCAAGAAAATAACCCCTTCTGCTTCTTATGGCTAACCCTGAATCTAATGCTGTACTTTTCTGGACTGAGTCCAAACTTGGTGATAAGGATGGTTTTCATTGTAATATACTTCATCTGGTGCCCCACTTCCAATGTAAGCAAGATATTGCTCCCCACTGAATGTGTTTGCAGAGTGACATCCTCCAAATCTCTTCTGGGACCCTGTGCATCTTAAGGGACACCTCATAAGCAGAAAACCACTTGTCTATGTAATCACCTACCACATAGCTGGGCACTAGACCTTTAGGTATGTGAACTTTCTTGTCCCCCTCAGACACTAGGCTATGATGTCAACATTACTGTTGGACTCCACTTGCTTGGCTCTGATGTACAGCTCTTTGAGGCTTAACTCGTGGGCCATTCTCCTCTCCTCCTTGGCCAATTTACTCTCCTCCAAGGCTCTCTCAGCCTTCTTTTGTTCAGCTTCCATATTTAGTTTGGCCATCTGGAGCTTAAGCTTAAGCTCCCTTTCAGCCTTTCTGTTCGCCATCTCCTCTGTGGACAGGCCTTGTGAAGAAACACTGCTCTCTGCTTCGGCAGGAAGTTCCAACTCAGGAGACGAGTCATCCCCATCCCCTAAGTCCTGCATCTCAGGCCTTGCATCTATTCCCTACTCCTCCATATCATCCTTTTCATTCCCATCCTCTGGTGAACCTCTGCCCTTGCCCTCAGAGCCTTCTAAAGCTCCAACTTATTGGTACCTATATTGGTTGATGGTCCCCTTTCCTTCAGAACTGCTTGAGCTCAACCATAGTGTTGCTCTCCAGGTTGATGAGCTCAAATTCCATCTCTGCAGTTATGGTCACTGTTAGACCTGTCAGCCTTAGGGTGGCCTTCTCCCAAACCTTTGCCTTACTCCTCTATATTTTTCTGATCTTGTTTATGTTGGCCATAGGACTCTGTGCACTTAATGATTGCTAAACAGTGCTAAAGTACGTGTGCCCACTCCTTAAAACATGGTAACACTGGCTTATTCCCAATTTGCACATTTAATTTACTTATAAGGCCCTAATAAAGTGGTACTACCTGTGCCCAGGGATTGTGAATTAAATGATGCTAGTGGACCTGCAGCACTGAATGTGCCACCCCCTTAAGTTGCCCAGCAAACATGTCTCAGGCCTGCCATTGCAGCCTGTGTGTGCAGTTTGAAACTGACATTTTGACCTGCCAAAATAAACCGTCTGCCAGGTCCAAACCTTCCTTTTTAATACATATAAGACACCCCTATGGTCGGACCCAAACAGCCCACAGGGCATGGCACAATGTATTTTAAAAAAAGTAGAACATGTACATTTAACTTTTACATGGCTTGGTAATGAAAAACCCTTACATTTGTTTTTCACTATTGCAAAGCTTACCTCTCCCATAGGATAACATTAGGATTACCTTATTACATCTAAAAAGCATAACATCCAAATGGTAATAGGTAAACCATTCATGTTTGGTGTCTTTGGAATTGTAATGAAGAATGTTCTTTTATGGTAAAGTCGGATTTTGAATTACAATTTTGAAAATGCCACTTTCAGAAAGTTATGTTTTAAAGAACAAGGGAACCCCAGTATTGAGACCCGGGGTAATTAAGTATTAGGAAAAACAATGGTCAGTGGGAGGCCAATAGGGTCCTCATGTAGCCTAGGCTACTAAGATTTCCTTGGAACAGCATAAATCTGGAAGAACAATTATTAGAGAAAGTCCAGGAGGGACTGGTTACGCAATATATGCTGGGACACAAGGTTTTGGTATGACATCACATTTATTAAAAGCATAAATGGAGTATCATATCATGGACTCTCGGTGCTTGCTCCCGGACCACCCCAATTGAATTAGGTTCATTGCCCTTCACAAATACCTACTTGCTTAATTCGTCTGACGCCCCACAGCGCGTCCCTATTCCTGTGGCCCTTCGTGACCTGCCCAGCATTCGTTCATTCGGTGCTCTACTCGTGCCACCCCAGGCACCAACACTCATCGCTCAACGGGATTGACCACCCTCCCATCCTTCGGAACTTTAATTGTCCAGGATTCCACCTGCTTACACTTGTTTTGTCCTGATGATGATCTCACCTTAATGAGATCGAAACGCCGTCGACTTTTACAACCAAAAACTCCACTACTGCATTTAAATAATTTGGAGTTTTGTTTAATGTTGTTGTCAATGCGATGTAAATTTTAATGTCACGACCACCCCTCACTTCACGCACTTTCACTTTTTGTGTGAGCACCGGAACTATTACTGGAAAAAGAATTATGATACTCCATTTATGCTTTTAATAAATGTGATGTCATACCAAAACCTTGTGTCCCAGCATACATTGCGTAACCAGTCCCTCCTGGACTTTCTCTAATAATTGTTCTTCCAGATTTATGCTGTTCCAAGGAAATCTTAGTAGCCTAGGCTACATGAGGACCCTATTGGCCTCCCACTGACCATTGTTTTTCCTAATACTTTCAGAAAGTTGGCATTTTCCTTCCTGTCATTTAGTGCCTGCAACTTGTCTCTGAGTCACATGATTAGGTGTAGTTGGCAGTTGGTCTTTTTGCATTCCTCCTAGACAGCCACACACGATAGATAGATGGAAATCTTTAAACTTGCATGTGCCCAGTTCACCTACTTGGATTTTTGCCGTTATGGTCTTTTATTTATTAAAGATTACTCTATTTCTTTTAACTGGTGTGGAATTTTCCTTGTATTGTGTTTTCACATTATTACTGTTTGAAGTGCTGCATAAATACTTTACATATTGCCTCTGAGTTAAGCCTGACTGCCCGAGAGATGAGCACAGGTTAAATTAGGGTTAGCTTGTGACTTCATCATGACAAGGATTGTGGTTGCTGCTATATTAGGGTTGCACCATCCCCAACCAGTAACCACATTTCTTACAGTCACAAACAGTCAGGTAGAATGGGAGTTGTTGGACATGGCTCTCTCTGCAGGGTCACCCCCAAACATTTTGCCTCTATCCCTCCTATTTTTGCTCAATGTATTTTTGTTGCCCATAGGACTCTGCACTTTACCACTGCAAACCAGTACTAAAGTGCTTGTGCTCACTCCCCTAAATATGGATAAAATTAGTTTGCATGAAGTTGGCATACTTAATTTACTTATAAGTCCCTTGTAGAGCAGTACACCATAGACTCAGGGCCTGTAAATGAAATGTTACTAGTGGGCCTACAGCACGTATTGTGCCACCGACTTAAGTAGACCCTGAAAACATATCCCAGGCCTGCCATTGCAGCATGAATGCTGGTTTAAACTGCCAATTTGACTTGGCAATATAGCCCCCTTACCAAGGCTTCAACTCTCCTTTTATTACATATGTCACCCCTCAGGTAGGTCCTAGATAGCCCATAGGGCAGGGTGCATTGTAATTAAAAAGTTGGCCACTTACTTTTAAGTTTTATATCCTGGAAGAGAAAAACACCTACTTTTGCTTTTCACTACTGTGAGGCCTACCTGTCCTGTAGGTTAAGATTTGGTTTCCTCATTACATTCAATAAGTGCTAACGTTTGATTGGGGACATATAAACATCTCATTTTTTGTATCTATGACATTTTACTTAAAAATTCTCTTTAATAGTAAGGTCAGATTTTAAATTACAATTTTGAAAATGCCACTTTTAGAAAGTAAAAAGAACAATTGAAGGACAGAATGCAGAACAATGTCATACATTCACCCCAGTACAGAGATCTGGACCTAAATCCATAGTTTTTTTGCTCACCATGCCATTCCAGTTTGGACCCAGCCATATGCAAATCAGTCTTGACCCTGCGCCCAGTGGGAACAGTCCAGCCCGAACTGCCAGGCCAGGTCCTCCCTGGACTGGAAACAAGCATCCTAGGACCGGTTTCGGGCTTTCAGCCCTCATCAGCCAGGATAGCTTGACTTCAGTGGCATGGAGAGCGTGGGACCCACGTCTGGGCATACCCGTCCCACTCGGGGTGACAAATGCAAAAAAGAACAATTGATGGACAGAATGCAGAACAATGTCATACATTCACCCCAGTACAGAGATCTGGACCTAAATCCATCGTTTTTTTGCTCACCATGCCATTCCAGTTTGGACCCAGCCATATGCAAATCAGTCTTGACCCTGCGCCCAGTGGGAACAGTCCAGCCCGAACTGCCAGGCCAGGTCCTCCCTGGACTGGAAACAAGCATCCTAGGACCGGTTTCGGACTTTCAGCCCTCATCAGCCAGGATAGCTTGACTTCAGTGGCATGGAGAGCGTGGGACCCACGTCTGGGCATACCCGTCCCACTCGGGGTGACAAATGCAAAAAGAACAATTGATGGACAGAATGCAGAACAATGTCATACATTCACCCCAGTACAGAGATCTGGGCCTAAATCCATAGTTTTTTTGCTCACCATGCCATTCCAGTTTGCACCCAGCGATATGCAAATCAGTCTTGATGATTAAACCCAGATCCTTGTGACTGGGGGTGAATGTTTGCATTGTCCAGCATTCTGTCCATCAATTGTTTCTTTCGCATATGTCGCCCTAAGTGGGAAGGGTATGCCCAGACGTGGGTCCCGTGCTCACTACACCTCTGTATTCAAGCTAGCCTGGCTGATGAAGGGTGATGCCCTGAAACTGGTCCCAGGATGCTTGTTTCCGGTCCAGGGAGGACCTGGCTTGGCATTTCAGGCTGGACTGTTCCCACAAGGAACAGGGTCAAGACTGATTTGCATATGGCTGGGTCCAAACTGAGGTGGTGTGGTGAGCAAAAGAATGATGGATTAAACCCAGATCCTTGTGACTGGGGGTGAATGTTTGCATTGTCCAGCATTCCTTCCATCAATTGTTTCTTTCGCACTTTTAGAAAGTAGGCATTTTCTTGCCCTTTGCAATTTGGTCCTGCAGCCTCCCCTTGGTCACATGACTGGGTGCAGTTGACAGGACTTTGTCAATTTCTCCCAGACAGTCACACAATATTAATATTAGGTGTGCCTGAATGTGCCATCTGCTGGGAGGAAGGGGAGAGGGGGCAGGGTGGGGCACAGCTCCACTTGCAACTGAATAGGCTGTGTTCTGCCTTCACACAAAGGGAGAGGATGTAGCCTTACTGCTAGAGAGGTCGACCTCGAAGCTGGGGAACGGGGTTCGAGTCTCGGCAATGACGCTCAACATCCTGTGATTCTGGGCAAATCACTGAATCTCCCCATGCCTAATAAAAAAAATAATTAATGTGTCCATCTGTAACGAAACTGGTGCTCATGTAAAGCGCTCTGATACCTGACATCTTCGGGTCTAGTTATCGCTATATAAAACTCTAAAAAACAAAAAACAAACAAAGGGCTTGTCACCTCTACATTGTTCCTGCAGGCAGCTTGGAGTCAGGTCCGGGGAGTCACGAAATTGCAAGCACTTCAAAGAGAGACCTCTAGGAGCTTCTACCTCATCAAAGAATGCACCAGGTCTAAAAAATAGGCCCTCATACCCACTCTTCAGGTCACTTTCTGGAATTGCGGAAGAACTCTCATAGGACTGCCTGCTGCTGTGGCCTGCTGTATACTCCACAAGACCGTTTTGCTCCATCAGGAAGGACTGCTTTGCTGCCTGGAGCCTGCCTTGAACCCTCAGAAGTCTGCCCTGCTGCTTGAACCCCACTTCTCCGCCTGAAATCAGGACTACCAAAGTGACTCCAGGGGCTAGTTTGCTGGCCTCCTGTTCAGAGCCGCAGGGACATAACATTCTCTTACCATCTTGAACCTGCACCTGGACCCAGCCTGAGTGCGTCCTATCCCCCCAAGTGGTGTCCCTCCTGTCCTGGTGGTGGTGATAAAAGAGCCAAGATAGCCAAAATCCAAAACTTGGTACTTAGAATTTTTTTGGCAAAAAATCAGAGAACTGCGGGAAGACGGGGACCAAGCTGCTCGACAAATCGTCCGAGGTGCATCACCGGTCGCCCTAACTTCACTATAGCTCTCGCTATGTTCTTCTCCACAGCAGCAAATCCTGTTCAGTGGTCCTCCACCAAAGGCGTATCCGGCCTACAGGAACTCTTGTCGGCTATGGCCTCCTGCTTCATCCCGCTGGAGATTTTCGGCTTCCATAAAAGTGACTGAGTCCGAATGTAGAAATCTTTACTGTGACTTCGTCCAGCGGCTCCCCAGTGATGAGACTCCTTCCTCGGAAGTAGTCTCGGATGTAGTCTTGCCCTGCTGAACTTTACTCTCTCAGAACATTTTCAGCAGAATTAAGTGCCGACTGGACCCAATTTACTTCTTGAATCTGACCTGGTCTTCATCGCAGTCGGCTATGTTTTTCAAGTTTGACCCGACCTCGCATGATTAAATGTCCAGGGTTGGCGCCTTAATCTTTTAGGTGCTAGTTTTTACAAAAACTTTAAAAATTCATAATTCCGGTTCTACTGATTGGATTTTTGTTGTTTTGGAGTCAAATACTTTATTGAAATGTATTCTATGTTTCTAAATTGGTGTGGGATGTTTCTTGTGGTGTATTTTCTCTTTATTACTGTTTGTGTGCTCCATAAATACTTTACACATTGCCTCTAAGTTAAGCTTGAATGCATTTTTGTGCCAAGCTACCCAGAGTTATACACAGGTTAATTTAGTAACTTTATGTTTTTCACCCTGCCAGGAATTGTGGCTGTTGCTTGACCAGGGCTAACATCCCAGTCAAAGAGTCATTCAAGGAGAATTTAAAAAACTCAAATTGGTATCAAATTATTTACCTGGGATTTTTAGTGAAACACAAAATCACTGTATGGCACTGCACAAACACAAGTCCTAATCCTCACCAATGAACACTGCTGTCAGAAATTGGGGTTACCAGTTGACGGGGTGAAACCCTACTCAAGCAGAAACCACACTTCCTGTCAGGGTGAAGTCACAACCAGACCCTAAATTATCTTGTGCTTAGCCCTCCAGTAGCTTGGCACAAAAGCAGTCACGCATAACTTAGAGACAATGTGTAAAGTATTTATGCAGCACTTCCAACAGTAAAGAAGATAAAACACAACTCAAGAAACATCCCACATCAATTTAGGAAAATAGATACAAAATTAATAAAATTATTTGAGATGACAAAAATACATTCAGTATAACTGGAGAGATGCAATCTTAAAGTTTTAAGTAAAAACAGCATCTAGAAGAAACAAGCGCCATCTGTGGACAAAGTCACAAGTGCAGGCTGACTGCAATGGAGCGTGTGGCGGATACTAGGAACAAGTTAAGCCTGCTGAACTAAGTACCTTTGTCTTGTGGTTTGTGGCCTCCTGGCCTGCCTGGCTACGTTGGCATAGGCCTGGCTGCCATGATGTCTTTTGCGCACGTTACTCTGCACCGTTGTTCTGTCGCCCTCTGCTCCTGCCAAGTTATTTTACAACTGTCTGCATTTTCTGTTTCTCACCTTTTCTCCTGTTCCTTTTGGGCTCCGTCTGAACAACAGTTACAAGGTCGAAAAACACGTCCGTGGTTCTAGCTGATATGGCCAGTCCCTCGCACCTAGACATAACACTATGTACAGCTGCCATGGGGAAATTGGTGGGCTTTTATTATTGCGTTTTTCCCTCTTGAGGGGGACTTGAAGAAAACCTTTCCAGGGAGAAGAGCTGTGATTGTCTGCTGATGTAGTGCTTGCATCTAGAGACTGAGGTATGGGGGTTCGCTTGTCAAAGCCCAGAGGTCTTCTATTGTTATAATACAAAAGCTATTAGCACGGGGAGGGTGGTAAGGTCATTCAGCCCTCTATCCACTGCTTTATGAAATGCTTTCCCCGTTAGTATTCTATGGAGTTGTAACTATGCTGATTATATTATTCTTATGCATCATGCTGATAGTACTGTCACGTGTACTGTATCTTAGAGCACGTATGTTGAAATAAACATTTTAACCTATACTGTGTCTCTTCTTACGCCGGTTGTGGACAGGTATGAGTGAGTGACGAAAGGGTGTTCTTGCTACTGCGAGTCCTGAGAGAGAGAGATACCGTGTTCTGGGTTGTCTAATCATTGGTACATTGTTGCTAATGGGACGCTAAGGCTAGTTGGGTTGGGGTTTTAGGTGCTAAGGTTTATGTTTGGCTCACCACTATATTCCGAGGTCCTATTATCCTGTGCATAGCTCTGTGTGTGTGCAGAATCCCTATAACATGGCGCGACCAACGAGTGGGCTGCTTATCTGCGAGACGCTTGAGTAGTGCTTGTGCTTGTCCACAACAACCCTCAAAGACGGTTCCGGAAGCGTGTGTGACGGTAATACCTCCTATATTGACGTTTTTGTAGGTTCTTTCAAGCTTGAAGTTATTAAAAGGTTTCTTAATCGAACCCTCTATTGTGCTGCCTACTGTTAGGTTGTCGAACAACCCCGATTGTAATGGCGGGTGTAAACATAGCGGCACATAGCCGCACAGCGCTCCGTGATCACTTAAGGGTGTATGGAGTGCCGGACATGGGAGTCGAACTAATCTTTGTGGTTCAAGCCGATCCGGCTTTCCACTTTGAAGTATTCTACTCTTGGGTCACCTTTCCAGCGGTGGATGCGAACGATAATCTGTTCCATGAATACGAACCCACCGTTGTTCCTGCTGCCTATAGACCTTATACTAATCTTGAAGTACCGCTCACGGCTTGGCAGCACCGTGTGTGGTTTGATGGCGCCCTCCCACAACCGGTAGCAACGGTCCGTTTAGGCCCCTTGTCTATTGACGGGGCCACTTGGCCTGTTTTGGCCGGGTACACCCCACATCCGCGATATATGCAAATACCAGTCGCTGACCTGCGCAATATGTATTCGGCTTTGGTGCGAGTGCATCGCGCTTTAGTGCAATATGTTACAGGCAACATCCAGGGGGCCCCACCTGGAGTCGCGGGCCATCCAGCTGCTGCAGGCGGAGTGACCATAAGTCCCGTCATGGTGAACTCAGTGATGGGCAAACGTCCACAAAATAAGGATGATTTTCCTTATTGGCTTGCAGAAAAATTTGACCAGTTGGAGGCAGTTTTTCCAAATACAACACCGGTGGATAAACATAGAATTCTTACAATTAGTTTGCCAAAAGACTTAATCCCCGAGTTGATAGCATGCAACAACTGGGGTAGGGTATTCGCAGCAGTTTATTCGAAGTGTTTCGGCACTCCTTCCATGACGGTTCTCCCCTCTGTAATTAAAAAAGTACAGGATGAACATGGCCCTGAAGCGGCTGTGGAATTAGGGATGAGACTGGTGGGAGTGTTCGAAGTAGTAGCTGAGCTGATCCTTGCGAATGTCAAGGGCGATGCAGTGAACTTTCAAGTAGCTAATGCTTTGGCTTTAGTCCCAGAATTGGACAAGCCGCGCAATTACCGAAAATTATAACCCAGGCTTATAAAACTATTGGCCGAAATAGCCTGGGCAATAAGCCTTTTGCAAAACAGCAAACACAAACACAACAACAACAACAACCTAAAACTCAATCTGAAAAAGACGAGAAACCAGTTTTTACTAAAAAGAGCTGGAGGTTGAAAAAACAGGGTAAGCAACAGAAGAAGCCGGGGTCGCGAGGCGCATCCCCTGTTTCTGTCTCTTCTGAACGCACATATGATTTGCGCGATAGGGCGAGAATTAAATCTCCAGATAGGTTTCAGATCCCTGATACACGTTCTCCTCGTTCTTCACAGGCACAGACCACTTCACAAGCCAGTGGAGGAGATCGCCAGGATAGAGGAAGGGGTCGAGAGGCTCCCCAGGGACGAGATCAACCTCAACAACAAGTCAGAGGGAAAGCAGAAGACTTTCAACGTTCTCGCCCACAATTTCAGAAGAAGAAAGTTGCCGCTGTAACAGCGAAATACGCCACAGACGGTGAGAACGAGACTCCTGAATTGGACGTGGGCAGTAACCCTCCTAGACAGCGCTGCGGAAGTTACCATAGTGCAGGAGGCGCTACGTCCTCATATGGAGGCGACAGCAACTGAAACATTCATTACTGTTGAAACAGCAGACACCAGAGTGGCACCCCCTGACAGACTATTTAATATTGTCATCCAAATTGAAGGTGATATACAGCGTGTAATAAAAGGGATATTTTGGGAAAATCTGACCTCTTCATACGACATTTTGTTAGCTGAGGTGGACTGGCCACCCCCATTCGTACTTGCTGCGCGTAAAGGGGAGGAGGCAATCCTTCCGAGCTTTTCTCGACATGTCCCAAAGGACAAAGCGGAGGCTCTTGCAGCTGAGTGGGCTGTGTCCCTGGCTCCTGCGTTATACCGTAACCACGTGGGTTGGGATGAAGATTCTCCCCCCACAGCCACAACTCCAATATCCCATTAAACGTGAAGCCAAAGGCCCCGTTTCTGAAATTCTGACGCAGTTAGAATATCAGGGAGTAATAGAAACATGCGTATCACCCATGAATAATCCCCTTTTCGCGGTTTCTAAACCCGATGGATCGTACCGCCTAGTATTGGATTACCGGCATTTGAACTCTCATTGTCGGACCTTTGCGGTGCAAAATACCCACAGTTCTGCGCTTGTAGACAGTCTTGTTCGTAAAAAATATAAAACGACACTTGACCTATCCAATGGATTTTACACGCACAACTTAGCCACGGAGTGTAGCCAATGGAGTGCTTTTACCTCCGGTGGTAAACAGTTCAAATTAAGGCGACTCCCTATGGGCTACAAAAACAGTCCAGGAGTGTTCGCTGCCCGTGTTGTCTCTTTGTTAGACGGCATAGACACGGATGCATGTTCGTACGTCGATTATATTTACCTGACAGACGACGAGTTATACCCGCATCTTTCCAGAGTGGACCGCATTATTTTAGAGTTTGCGGTATTAGGTTATAAGTTTAACTTTGCCAAATCACACATTGCTGAATTAACAGTTTTGTTTTTGGGCTACGAGCTCAACAATAAAGGTAAGGGCTTAGCCCCCACTTTTTGGAAAAATGTGCACTTTTGTGCCCTCCTACTACTCTGAAAAACTTCAGTCTCTGCTGGGTTTCCTGAACTTCGGGCGTACTTATATTCCCGAATATGCCCAGCGTATCAAGCCATTGTATGCCTTGATACAACCAAACTTTTCGAAGTCTTGCTGGCTTCCGGAGCATTCCTCCATTCTGCAGTCTTTGCAGACAGACCTTCTTGAGTCTAAGTACCTGTTGACGCGTGATAACCACACAAACCTGGTGATTAGAATAATTCCGGGGCAGTGGGTTTCACGTATTTAACATTTAACGAGGGAGACACAGTACCAATCGCATACAAGTCACATCTGTACACGTCCGCAGAACTGCGCTTTTCATCTGTGGAGAAAGTTCTGACTGCAGTGCAAATGGCGATTCTGAAGGAGCGCGCACTGGCACAGGGAAAGCGCATTCTAGTGGTAACACCCTAACCTGCTCTAGAAGCAGTGACAAAGGCAAGTGTACCGAATTCTAAAGCTTTGCATCCCCGTTGGATACAATGGGCAACTTCTTTGAGGTCTCCGGATGTCACATTCATTTTCGATGCTTCTCTACAGACTCAGGAGTTTTTACAATATGAATTCGTTCATCCTCCTCCTCTATCTATACTGCCGCTTGAGGATTGCGACTGTGTAATCTACACCGATGGTTCGGCACAACCGGCCATGGGGTCCAAGCATGCTTATTCAGCCGCATGTGCTATTGTTGCAGGTACCTTTGTGAACGGAGAGTTCAAGTCCACCGTAGTGCATACTCAAACACTCGGGGACAGTACTGCGCAATTGGCCGAGCTGCGAGCATTGGTGCTTGCACTTGAATTCGTAAATCCGGATGTGACCACACTTATTGCATGCGATTCTTATTACTGTGTTCAATCATACAATGACAATCTATTCTTTTGGTCACAAAACGACTATAGAGACGCTAAAGGTACCACAATCAAGCATAAGATGCTTTGGGTTCGGGTGGCAGAATTGAGACAACGTTTGCCACTCACACAGGTGGTTCACACCCTAGGCCATCAGCGGGTGGGCGCACACGCTGTTGGTAACGGTCTGGCAGACGAAGCAGCCAGATCAGCAGTAGTCACGTGTTCAGTAGCAGCAGTTACCAGATCCATGTCAAAAATTGACACCGATATTTTGGCCGCTATTGCTGCGACAAAGGAAGGTGCTAATTACCCTAGGGGTTTTCCTTCCAAATATTCTTATCAGTTAGGTCCCGAACAGGCTCCTTATGTAACAATACCAAACGTTGGTGATCGGCTGATACCCAATGCGGATCGCAGACTTTCCTTGATAACGGCAGCACACGAAGGCATGGCTTCGGCTCATGCTGGAGTGTCTGCGATCGTTTCCATCTTGCAGCAGCGGTACTGGTGGCGTGGTTTATATAAAGACACCCGTACTTATGTGCTTTCTTGTGACGTTTGTCAACAGATTAAGCCTTCTACGGTTACACGACCACCACAGACCTCGCTCTACATTTCGAACAGACCCTTTGGGTGTGTTTACTTGGATCACTGTGGTCCATTTTCTTCAGACACTGCCTATAAATATATCTTAGTTGCAGTGGACTCGTGCACACGTTTCATCTGGGTCTGGCCACAACGGAGTGCTGACGCTCGAAATGTCATCAGGGATTTGCGTATCTTTGTGGGAATCTTCGCATGCGGTACCTTCCATTCTGACCAAGGTCCGGCGTTTGCCTCTAAGGCGTACAAGGACGCAATGGGTTCACTGGGGGTACGGGTGAAGTTTTCGTCTCCATATAGACCTGAGGGTAATTCAATTGTGGAGCGAATGAACCGTGATTTAAAGCAATCCTTGACAGCTAGGGTCTTAGGTACTGGCAGGAACTGGCTGGCCCACTTGTATACCGTACAACGTGCACTTAATAATCTCCCTAGAAGATCTCTGGGTGGGCGGACCCCATACGAAATGCTCTTTGGCATAAGAATGTTTGTGCCTGGGGGGCGTGGCCATGCCGGGCAGCAAGATGGCCGCACTGTGAGGTGGCTCTGCCGGCAGAGCCAAATATCTGACAATAATCCGTGCTCTGAGGTGGCATCCAAGGACACAAGAGAGGCGGCGGGGTGCAAGAACCCCCCGTACCAGTGAAGGGGAGACGTCCGGCTGCCCTGGTGGTTTGCGGGGCTGGGTAATTGGGCTGCGGCCTTCGGCCTGCCGGGCAAGGTGCAGTGAAACCCGACAGCAACGCGGAGAGAGGCCGGAGGGTCGCTGAGACTGCAGGGAGCGGCCCGCTGACAGACGGACAGTGTGGAGACAACCCCTGAGACCGCAACCACGAAAGCAGCGGGAGGCGGTGAGCGACGTGAGATCCGAAAGGCGGCAGTGATCTGCGGTCTGCGGTGACGAGCAACGAGGCTCGGCGCTGAAGCGGAGATCCGGGTCGGACCGCACAAAGGGAGAAGCAGAGGAGGCGGTGCGACCAAAGCTCCGGTGGGGAAAAAAAGGAGATCTGCGGCCCACGCCGTGATATGGCGCTGAAGTGAAGATCTGGGTCAGACATTTGCGGACCCCTCCCCCCCCCGCTGAAGAGACAGAAACAGAGGAGGCACAGCCGGTGGGAGACGCAAGAACCACACAGTGAACGCTGCGACTCACAGACGGCCGGTGTGACGGCAACCCCCAGGGTCGCATACACGTAAATCCACGGGAGGTGGTGAGCAGCGCGAGATCCGGACGGCGGCGGCGGTCTACGGCCTACAGCAACTAGAAACGAGCGGGGTGGCGCGGTGCTGAAGCGGTGGGCCGGGTCGGGCGCTGACGGCCCCCCCACCCCGCTGCGGAGAGAGCGGCAGAAAAAGAAGTTCTGCGGCCCACGGCGACGAGCACCGAGACGCGGAGCCGAGGTGAAGGTCTGGGTCAGGCCCTGGGTCGGACGCCTGCGGACCCTAGTCCCCCCCCGCCCCCCCACTGGAGGGACAGCAACGGGGGCGGCGCGGCGGCCTACCTGGAGACACAGAGGTGGCCATTGGACATTCCGATCCCGACGAGAATGCGGTGAGTGTTGAGGCCGGGCAAAACGCGCAATAGCAGCAAGTGCGTCCAGTACCGCAGGGGGAGAGCTCTCACCTGACAGCGAGGGAGCTGAGAGCAGCGACACCGGCGATCCGGATTTTGTATAGGGCCCCTACCACAGAGTAGCGAGCAATAGCAGGAGAGACGCCAGGAGAGACCCGCACAAGTGCAGCAGCCCAGTCTCACAGAGAACTCAGACCAACACAAAACGGTTGCATTTGAGCAGCGGGGCAATCAGGACTGATCAGGCGAGAGGGTTTGGCGCCAGAGTGGAGTGGATAGCGCGTACCAGATGCGAGGGTCCCCCCCCACACCTCAATACAGGGAGCACACAACCTGCATTAAATAACCACGAGGCGCACATCTAGCTGGCAACACAACTGCGGAGCGGACACAGACATACAACCGCCAAAGCGTACGAGAGAACGACGGCATTGGCGTAGAGCAGCGATGGGGAAACCAGACGCCAAACAAGCCAGGCTCTCCTTTGACAAACGAGCAACACGCCAACAGGACCCCCCCTCTACGCAGCTCACCACGGTCCCCGAAACACAAATGGACTCGGATCAGGACGAGGACATTAGAGCACTGATGCGTGAGGTGCGAGGGAGCTTGCGGGCGATAGACACTAAGCTGGACAGCATGGCACTGCGGATGGACCAGATGTCTCAACGACTAGATAAACATGCCGGACGCCTGGACACGCTTGAGCGGGTGTCCAACTCGGAAGACCGGCAGGAAACGTCAAAGGGTAACCTGCATCAGATGGAGCGGGTGCTGGACGTGATACGAGCGCGAAGTGAAGATTTGGAGGCGAGGTCCCGACGCAATAACGTGCGTATCACTGGCGTCCCTGAGACAACCAATATCCAAAATATGGAGAGATACGTGGAGGACATGCTGCGTGAGTTATGTGCAGATGAACTTTCCCCAATGTTTCTGGTAGAGAGGGCGCATCGTACCCTCGGTCCTAGGCCTGTGGCGGGAGCGACGCCACGGCCCATCTTGGCGCGCCTGCTCAACTACAGGGACAGGGACACAGTGCTAAGAGTGGCCAGAGTGAAAGGCGATACGCACTACCAAGGGAATAGGATTGCCATTTTCCCCGACTTCACACAGGCGGTGCAGGCTGCACGGCGAGAATTCATCCCCGCCAAAAACTACTACAACAAACGGGCACCAAATATGCCATGATGTACCCAGCGAAGCTAAGGGTGCAAACGGAGGGAAAACCAATGTTTTTCACAGACGCCGGCGCGGCGCTGACATTCGCAAAGCAGCGCATGAAGAAACACCGCACCCGGGAAGCTAAGCCCTCGCACGCCTCGGATCCGCAGATGAGTGACAATGATTGAATTGTGGGGTGGGGGGGGTGGTCTGCTACTTGGCGCATAGGGGGAAATGGCACGCAGTAGTCTCTGCTGATTAAGTGGTTCAACCGTATCTCCAGATGCCTGTCGATATAGGGGGGGGATACACTTTGAGATGCTGATAGGTGTGGGTGCTCTCCTCAAAGGCTCTGCCACCCTGTCCGAGAGTGACAGGGGAGTATGCAGGCAACTCCACGCCCCCACGGGATGATTCCCTGTTACACAATGTTTAGTTGGGGACAATACTGGGGGTTCTGCTTCAAGGGGGCGCACAACCTGATTGGGGGTTGGTGTGGGAGGGGGTGGGGGGTAATGTTGTTGTTGTTTCTTGTTACCAGATACAGTACACCTCAGCAACCGTTCTTAATGTTAATACCAGAAGGTATCCACACCCAGAACGACCTAGCAGACCTAGACACACACTAATAGATCATGGCTAAACTCTCCTGCCTCACTTGGAACGTACGGGGCCTGAATGATCACCGCAAAGTCCGGCTTATACACTCTTACTTAAACAGGCATGCAGTCGATATTGGTCTCTTACAGAAGACACACTTGAGAGAACCGGCGGGTGCTCGGCTGGCCATGACCGGATGGGGTGAGATTCACACTGCAGGGTATTCCAGCTACTCTCGTGGAGTGGCGATCCTTATACGCAGGGGGGTGCCTTGGCAAACGAAACAGGCGATACGTGACCCAGAGGGCAGATACTTAATATTACAGGGCACATTATTCCACCGGGCAGTCATAATAGTCAACATATACGGCCCAAATGTTGATGACCCAGGGTTCTTTCGAGACGTGTGGCACAGGGTCCAATCGTTAGGAGATGCATCGGTCCTATGGGGCGGAGACTTTAATATCACGCTAGCACCACACATGGACAGGGAGGGAGCATCACGGGTTCATCATCCCCAGGCGACAGAGGCACTACTACACATAATACAAGACTACGGCCTGGTGGACACCTGGAGAGTGCTACATCCGGCGGCCAGGGAGGGAACCTGCATCACACATCACCGACATGCCTGGTCTAGACTCGATTTCTGGCTGCTCACTAAAGATATACAGGGCTGGACACAGACAGTTACACACTATGCTAGGACTCTTTCAGACCACGCACCGGTGGCTCTGAATCTCGATATCCCAAAGCCATATCAGCAGCCATTTTCGTGGCGACTCCCTCCCCACGCTTTACTAGACTCTGCATTCTGCGAAAGTTTGAGAACACATATACAAGAATATTTCGAACATAACACTGGATCGGTCTCATCGGCTGGCACCTTATGGGACGCCTTTAAGGTGGTGGTGCGCGGCTATTGCATAGCCGGACAGTCCGGAATACTCCGCACTATACAGAACAGCCTAAATAAACTGGAGCGAGAACTGCGTGAGCTAGAAAACCAATACTCTGAATCCCCGTCCCCCTCGGTATTAGCACGTATACGCTCACAGCTCACGGCATTCCAAGAGGAAGCGGAGAGAGAAACCAAATTCCTCCATAAATCCGTTCAGGCGCGCAGATACGGTGAGGGCGACAGACTTGGGAAAACACTGGCCAACTTATTGCGCACCCCGAGAGGGTCCACCTGTATTACAGAGTTGACTACCGAAAATGGGGAGGTGGCTCGCTCACCACCGGAGATCGTGGCCACAATGCGGAGTTACTATGCACATTTATATACTTCAACCTCGGAACCTGGTGACGACATCCTCCGCGCCTATTTCGACTCCATTGAGTTGGTGTGGTTTAACAACGCCTACCGGGCATATATGGAGATCCCTTACACTGTGGAGGATGTCAAGCGGATCATAGGCGGGCTCCCAGCAGATAAGGCACCTGGGGCCGATGGACTGACGGCCAGATTTTATAAAGAATATGCTGACCTGCTCGCGCCGCGGCTCTTGGCGACATACCAGGAGGCCATGGAGTCGGGCTCCTTACCGGCCTCCATGCGCGAGGCCATAATTATCACAGTCCTGAAACCAGACAAGGACCCGCAATACTGTGACTCCTACCGCCCTCTCTCCCTGATTAACTTAGACGCGAAGATATACGCAAAACTTCTCGCCACTCGAATGCAACCGCTGCTCCCCCTGATTGTAAGACCGGACCAGTCGGGTTTTGTACCGGGCCGGTCAACGTCGCATAATTTGCGTACACTGTTTGCCCTGATGCATCACCTTGCACCGCAGATCCCCGCTGTAGCGGCGTTACTGTACGCCACCAAGGCGTTCGACTCCTTGGAGTGGGGATTCCTGTTTCCATTACTTCAACGTATTGGCCTAAGCCCTATCTTCATTCAACAGATCAAGTTACTTTATACCATGCCTACGGCGCGCTTAAGAGTCAATGGCTTGATATCCGAACCCATAGCCATTACGAGGGGAACGAGACAGGGCTGCCCCCTGTCTCTGCTACTTTTTGCGATAGCCACAGAGCCGCTCGCGGCACGAATCAGACAACACCACACACAGTGGGGTATCGGGTTCACCACTAGAGGGCTGACGATATCTCTATATGCCGACGATGTCACTCTCTATATGACAAACCCTGAGGACAATCTGGGACCCATGACCAGGGAACTGATCCGATACGGAGAACTTTCAGGGGTACGGATTAATTGGGGGAAGTCGGTAATTGTTCCTCTGACACAGAGCACTAAACCCTTTGACACGGACTATCCGATTGCATGGGCAACAGGGCCAACAAGATACTTGGGAATATGGATCAGTACTGAGGTAAACGACATCTGGACGGAGAACTATGGGAAAGTGGTACACTGGATAACGGAGAGGGTACACCGCTGGAAGACGCTCCCACTGTCACTGATTGGGCGTATAGCAGTGGCCAAAATGATCATACTGCCCAAGCTGCTGTACCTTTTCGTGAATGTGCCTATCCCCCTGACTTCTCATTTTTTTTAAACGCTGCGGTCCCTCATGATAGAGCTGGTGTGGGCGGGACGACAACCCAGGATATCATGGGAAGTATTGACACTCCCACAGTCTCAGGGAGGGCTGGCGGCCCCTGATTTTGCACTTTACGCCTACTGCGCTCAGGCGCAGTTCCTGCACTACTGGGTACACCCAACGCCCTTTCAACCGCACGTAGCGATTGAGATGGATAGAGCGGCGCCGTTACCGCTAGGCACAGCAGTATACCAACCTTATAAGAGACCACGGAATGAAATCGATACGGTCAAGGCGCTGCGCTGGGCATGGACAGGGCTGCGCATGCGAGCGAACCTAGAGCTCTTATACGCCCCCTCTATGCCATTGGCCAGTAACCCACAAATACCCCCTATGGGGGAACGAAGTGCACGGAGCGTGCAGCCTCCTTGCAGCTCCGGGCCGGCAAAGACCTCTTTCCCGATGACACATTTCTCACGCTACAGCAGATGTGCGGGTCAACGGCCCCTACTGCGGCAGATATGCTGCTCTATTACCAACTACGGGCCGCCTGCAGGAAAAATATAACACGTTCCCAAACCCCCTCCAACATTGCCGGCATTGGAAAACGTATTGGAGGTAGCACATGGTCGCAAATTAATCACTCGTTTATACAACACAACACAGCGCGACTTTCCAATCATTACACCGAAGGCGAGGGCGGCATGGGTTGAGGATCTGGGGGAGGACATAACAGATGACCAGTGGAAGTTCATCTGTGGCCAACTGCAGATGCTGTCCTCTAATTACCGACTCAGACTGTTACATTTTAAATACATGCACCGTCTCTACCGCACCCCAGTGCAGATGCGCCGTATGGGACTGATGCAAGATGATTGCTGCTGGCGGTGCGGGGCCGCGTGCGCAACCTTTCTACACATGGCATGGCGGTGCCGCCCAGTGGCTAACTTCTGGACGCATATACTACAGCTAATTCATGACATCACGGGACAAGAGATACCCTGTACACCACTGACGGCGGTGCTGGGTGACATAACGGTAGTTCCCCCCAAACACCGGAAATTGACGGCCATGCTCCTGCTCATGGCTAAACGCCTGGTGGCGCTCAAATGGAGGGCTGCCCATCCGCCTACAGTGAAAGAATGGGTCACAAGTGTCACTCACTGTAAAACTCAGCTGGGAAACTACTGGGAACTAATCCCAACAAGGTCCCGTCCCAGGGACTTCTGGGGCCCGTTTACTGACTGGCTCACCACTGTGCAAACAGCAGAATTCTAACGAGATCACAGAAAGAGAGGAGTGCCCTTGCGGGAAGGCCCGGAACATAACAGACCTTTTAGTCGTTCGGGGAGTGAACACTGCATGTTGGGGGCGGGGGGGACGGTGATGCCGCCCGCAATGCACTGTGATATGAAAGTTATATGTATTGGGATGCCATTACTTTGTGGATGCCGATACATCACCAGGTTGCTGCAGCTGAAATTTGTACTGCTGATGGTCGTTGTTATGATTATTTGTGTTGTCTTTTATTTCACAAATGCCAATAAAAAATAAATAAAAAAAAGAATGTTTGTGCCTGACCTTGATGGTCTAGACATGGCGGCGCAACCCGCCAAGTTTGATGTAGATAACCATTCTACTATGTTACAGGACTTACAAGAAGCCCGAGACAAACTTGCAAATGCACATTTACCTTCAGCCACAGATACTGCCCTGCAGATTCCGGTTGCCGGCTGGCTTCCAAAGATTGGAGACCTGGTTCGAGAGAAGGTGGAGAACAAGAAAGAATTCGGCCCCTCTTATTGTGTACCGGTTCCAGTCCTGGGTTTGAAGGGAACACGTACAGTCATCTTACCACCGCTTCCTGGTCGCAAGGAGAACAGATACATCTCAGTGGAAAATGTCAAGCTACAACAACTGGCCGATCCTAAATAGTGTTACACCAGCGGTCTCTTGTCCTGCAATTTACCGGACTTGTGTTCGAGGCCCTCCTGCCCGAACGGTCACTGATGTTACAATTGAGATGATTGATTTGCCTGAAAGTATACTCGAACCTCCAGTTACCCCCTGCATGGACGAGGACGAGTATACCTATCCCGAAACAGAATCGGTGGCTCACTTACCAACAACGCCAGTGAGCCCGACACGTTATTCCTTTGACTCGGATTCCACCACGTCGATTGTCCCGTCCAAGTTCAGTACTTTTGTATCCTGGTTTAGAGACAATTTTTTGATTCCCCCTTGGACGTACATTTGGTTGGTACTTTTCTTGATCTTTTTGTTCATGTCCATTGGCTTTGTCACAGTGTTTTTTCTACTGATCAATGGTCACTATTTGCCTGAACGCTCTGCTGTGAACAGTGTTGCTGGAACTTTGGCTCCACATTCCTCATCTCACATCATGAAGCGTGACCATACATTGGTGAACATTTCAGCTTTTCCAGTTGCTGATGGCATCGTATGGGATGCGGTAAATTTTCAAATTCATGGACCAACAGAAGTTATTAATGTACCGAATGTCCTTCGAGTTTCCATGGGTGATGTAGTAAAAGTAATATTCATTCTGATGATTGGGATGTGCATGCAGTTGAAGCATTGTTTGCTGATTTGAAATATTATGCTTCATTTAATGCTGAGGATTTGTATATGAATTCTGCGAATTATGTCGATTTGTACTGTTACAAGCATTGGGGGAACCATTTTGTCCATAAACTGAGTGCACTACGTAGCCCTGTGACCTACACTCAATGGGAACATTGCCCAAACCCTTTATCGGGTAGCTCCCGGACTCTTCGAAATAAATTTACTTATTTCACTGATTTTAATAGATTGAACCCTGGGTCCTATTATTTTAAATTACCTGCCCCTTTCACACAGAAATTCATGTTGACCCACACTAAATTGCTTTATTCGAGTTCCTTTTTAAAGGCCTTGGCTGTGGGTGGTTATGAATACTGAAACTGTGGATTTGAAGTCAATCTGGGGCTCCAAGCCTTGGCAGGTGCAAGGCACCGAGGCCTTGCACCGTGCCTGCCTAATCCCAGCCCAAATGGTGTTTTTGAATGCTTCGATCTATCAGACTACGTGTTGGGGTCTGGCTACTACAAAACAAATGAATGCACCATCAATTCCATCACTGTCTTCCACTCTAAACCACAGCTCGCACTTCAATATGTCCCTTTCGACTTTACAGGTTTTGTTTCAGAACAATTCGTTTAATATGTCTACGCTTGTTCAGTCACCTTGGTTGTCTTGGCCCATATCATCTAACGAGTACCAGCTGCGTTTTCATGACACAGTTTCTGGCTATACTCAGGACAAGCCCGATCCTAGGTTTTCTAACTCCCGTACTGTCACCAGCTATTCTGTTGGTAAATTATGTAAACAATGGTTGCAACATTCTTCCCTAGACTCTGTTAAACAACATTTGTCCCTCCTTTCAGGCAATATTGATCTGTCCGACTTTATATTGGGACCTCGTGGCCCAAGACCGAAGAGATTCATTTATGAAGCTTACAATGAACTCTGGAAATTATCGCAAATGGAGGCTGCTTCCCGTTTACGGGAAATAGACCAAGCAAATCTGGAAAAGGTGCTTGCTGTTGTTGACAATAGTATTAATACCCTGTCTTCCCGCATTTACACGTTGGAGAATATTGTGTCCTCTGTTGTTGATATTGTACACGATGATGTTTCTGTGTTGTATCATGGTCAAAATCAATTACGTTCAGTTATGCAATTTGCGTGGACTTTGCAAACACTTAAGTTGGGTAAGGTTCCTTGGCACTTTTTGAACACCACTGCCTTATTTCTGCCTTTTAATTTAACTGACAAACAACAGTTCATGTCCATGAAAGATGCAGTTTACACTCTGTTACATATCGAGAAAGTGGAGCCCTTACCATTCTCTGTAGCGGAAATAGATTCCGCTGTGTGGCTAGTTCATGGGGTTATCGCATTGCCTTTTTCCTTGTTTGAATTTAGTTCATGCATGAAACATTATCCTGTGGGCCGTTTCCAGCCTTTGGGTAGTGCCTTCCTGCATGAACTCTGGTCCCTCCCTTTTATGTATAAATGCCTTAGAGATGACAAGGAAGTTTTTCTCACGGGGGAGTCATGCGATTCTACAGTGGGTCATTCCCTTGTTTGTAAACATATTAAATTGCACGGAGCTTGTAACGTTTCCGCTCCGAATTTGGCTTGTGTGTTGAAGGGCATTCCTGCTCCTACTATTTCTCCTACCTTTACTTTGCTTACAAATGGTAGCTATTTGCTTTTAAATAACGACTATTGCTGTGGTATGCAGGCCGGCATCCCTTATATTGTTACTGTATCGCATAGGGTTGTCTGCTGCAAGAATGTGCTTTTTCCTCCCCCTCACGACATCGTAGATAATTCTATTTGGCCTTCCATTCCTACTATGGAGGCGGATTTCAATAAACTGAGCAGAATAAAGGCGCTATTATTGGACGAGGAGGTTATGCTCACTTCCGCCCGGGAGACGTTTGTTCTCCAGGTGGCAAGTACCCACAGTGAAATACAGGCCCTTCTGAACACTAACCTCCCACAACATTTCGGTGAATTAATTCACCGTATTTTTAACGCATCTAATACTGAAGGTCTAGTGCATTTTTTTAATGTGGTGGGGTCCGGCCTAGTGTCCTCTTTCCAAACTATTTTTGGTGTGATACCGGCGTTTATTCATTCTATTTTTTCCAGTGTCTTTGGTGGCTTTCCATTAATCCTTGCTTTGGCGGCTGGTATACTGCTGTTGATCTGCTTCCTTCGCAATGGCTGCTCCCCAATGGGCCCTTCTCGACCCCAGACGCCTACTGCTGCTCCGTGAGCGCATTTTATCTAGTTTCAGAGTTCTGCCGTTGGCGACACTGAGTGTGTCCTATACCCTTTCTTTTCGCTTTGCGTGTTTCACTTGCGTGCAACCTGTGATGTCTTGCATTCGCTGCCCTTTCACCTGGGCCATGGATTATTGCCTCTCCAATACGTCGTTGTCTGTTCCGGATTTCGTTCGGTTGATGGGTCCCTTAGAGGCCCATGAACGGGACTGTTCCGTTGCAGGCTGCATGACGCGTGCGGCTGCACTGGGGATTTTGGCGCAATGGGATATCTGGGCGGCTGCTCAGAGTCTCCTACAACAAAGCTATATTGAATATCACGCAAGCTGTCCCGCATTGCTTTTGGATGCTCCGTCCTCTGAGGAGCATTCCTGCAGCTTTGACCTGTTGGACTGGATGGCGTCTACGTTTTTGACAATTCCAATGATGTCCTCTTGGACGGTATAGCATATTTCTGCACTTCCACGTTTTTGGATTGATTTGCCGTTCACTGTCCGTGGACTGCCTCGCTGACTGTCTTCTTGCTGCCTTGCCGCGTTCCACTCCTTCCACTGGAGACGCCTCTGTTCTGCTCAGGTGTTTTGAACTCTGTCTTCGTCCTTAGTCTTGGCCGATGGACTGTCCAGGGAGGGTGTCTTGTGGTTTGTGGCCTCCTGGCCTGCCTGGCTACGTTGGCATAGGCCTGGCTGCCATGATGTCTTTTGCGCACGTTACTCTGCACCGTTGTTCTGTCGCCCTCTGCTCCTGCCAAGTTATTTTACAACTGTCTGCATTTTCTGTTTCTCACCTTTTCTCCTGTTCCTTTTGGGCTCCGTCTGAACAACAGTTACAAGGTCGAAAAACACGTCCCTGGTTCTAGCTGATATGGCCAGTCCCTCGCACCTAGACATAACACTATGTACAGCTGCCATGGGGAAATTGGTGGGCTTTTATTATTGCGTTTTTCCCTCTTGAGGGGGACTTGAAGAAAACCTTTCCAGGGAGAAGAGCTGTGATTGTCTGCTGATGTAGTGCTTGCATCTAGAGACTGAGGTATGGGGGTTCGCTTGTCAAAGCCCAGAGGTCTTCTATTTTTATAATACAAAAGCTATTAGCACGGGGAGGGTGGTAAGGTCATTCAGCCCTCTATCCACTGCTTTATGAAATGCTTTCCCCGTTAGTATTCTATGGAGTTGTAACTATGCTGATTATATTATTCTTATGCATCATGCTGATAGTACTGTCACGTGTACTGTATCTTAGAGCACGTATGTTGAAATAAACATTTTAACCTATACTGTGTCTCTTCTTACGCCGGTTGTGGACAGGTATGAGTGAGTGACAAAAGGGTGTTCTTGCTACTGCGAGTCCTGAGAGAGAGAGATACCGTGTTCTGGGTTGTCTAATCATTGGTACATTGTTGCTAATGGGACACTAAGGCTAGTTGGGTTGGGGTTTTAGGTGCTAAGGTTTATGTTTGGCTCACCACTATATTCCGAGGTCCTATTATCCTGTGCATAGCTCTGTGTGTGTGCAGAATCCCTATAACACCTTAAATCCTGGTTGCATAGAGTTGCGAGATCCCAAGTCAAGGATGTGTAGCGCAGTGGTGGTTCAGAGAAAGCTGCTAGGCTGCAATGCAGAGTCCTGGTCATCGTCGAAGATGCCGTAGACGAGGGCCTTGCAGCGTGAAGTCCTCCGTCGAAGATGCACTGCACGTTGGTGCTGCTGGGCTGCGATGCAGAGTCCTGCGTCATTGTTGCGGATGCCTTCGACAAGGTGCTTGTGATGTGAAGGCCTGTGTTGAGGATGTGTTGCGCAGCGGCAGTTCAGAGGAGACTGTGGGCTGCAATGCGAGGTCCGGCATCAGGATGTGTTGGGATTGGGCAGCTCCGAAGTGGGGCTGCAAGAAGATGCATTGCACTGGGTCAGTTCTGCCCACAGCTGGGCTGACAAATCACCTACAGGCCCATTTCCAAGTGGCGAGGAAAGGGGTGGGTCCACTTTGGGGTTAGGACTCACAGCAGACCGATTTCAGGTGCTGGGTTCAAGGAGGTTGGAGTCTTTTCCGTCCCTGAGGCGCTGATCAGGAAGCCGGCCAACTAGTTTTTAGAGTCACTCTAGCGGTGCTGGGCTCAAGATGTAGGTTCTTTTCTCTCGGGCAGTAGGGCAGCATGGTAGCAGAGTAGCGGTCCTTCTTGAAGAGCAGCACAGCAGTGATTCTGAGTCTTCCACAGGTACGGAGGTGTATTGAAGCTTTGGGTCTGAGGGTCCATTATTTATACCTGGTGTCCACTTTGAATTAGGAGAAGGTTCTGAAGGTTTCTTGCATCCCTGCCCTAGCCCCAGCCTGTCCTGGGTTACAAAAGACTAGTGTCAAAACCCTTTGTGAGTTTGCTAAGCAGATCCTTTATTATGTGCAAGTGTGGTAGGTAACAGCTCCTTCCCCTTATCAAGTAAGAGATGGCCTATCCTGCCAATACCAATTTCACTTTTGTCTCAATGTCTGGGATTAGTAAACAAAGACCAACTGCCAGCTACACCTAGTCATGCGACCCAGGATACAGACTGCAGGCACCAAGTAATTGGGACAAGAACATGCCAACTTTCTAAAAGTAAAAAACAAGTAAATGTAAGAATGCACACCTTCCCTTAAATGTTATCTTTAGTAGAAATTGTATTCATGTACTGCGTGCGTTAACAGATGCTGAGAACCATCCCAGATCCCAGCTTATTCAAAATCTCTCCCAAAGGGCACTTACTCGCGCACCCAATCTGTCGCATTGCGAAAACAGGGGGACAAAACCTCCCACTTCCTCATAAGTAATCCATCTTTCACCAATGTACTGCAATTCAATGTACAGATCCTTGTTCCATAATCTTCCTGCGTATTCAATCACTGCAGAGACAGCATGATTACAACTGCGGTCTTTATTTAACAGTTTCAAATGCCTTTTGTGTGCCCATCCAGGCTTTCAAAAATAGCACGTGCAGGTCGAACATACTCCAAAGTAAGCTCATTTGGTTTCACCCAATGCATTTCGAGCCAGAAGGCTCTTCGTCAGGGGTCACTACAACAAATGGAAAGAACAACTCAGCTGACTGCTCAGTGCAAACTTGGTGCAAACTTATTACATGTAACAGAAGTGCCACAATACCCAATGTCCCCACCCACATTCACCTTTGTAGGAGAGTAGGATCTGCTTCACATGGGTACCCCCACTTTTTGCTGATGCTTCACTGTTTTTCGACATTAGTCTGGCTGGGGCCCTGCTAATCAGAACCCCAGCCTAGCTGCTTCCTCTCTAAAATGGTTTCCATGTGCCTTAGGCACATCTCTGATTGGGATCTGGAGTGCCCTTATAAGTCCCTAGTATATGGTATACTATGTACCAAGGGCATAGGTACCTCAGAGGCCTGCCAGGGGCTGCAGCATGTATTATGCCACCCCTGGAAGGCCATCCAAACTGACACCACAGGTCTGCTACTGCAGCCTGGGTAAGGTGGTGCATGCACCCCTTACTGTGATATAGGTTACCTATATCACGAAATACATACACACATATAAACCTATAAGTCACTCCTAAGGCAGGCCTTATCAATCCTAAAGGCAGAGTGCGTGGTTCCTATGTGAGAGGGTGCCCCTGCATGAGCAGGGCCCCTCTGCAGCATTCGGAGACCATCTCTGATGCTGTTTGTAGTGCAGCCTGACCATATACTCTTAAGCGCATTATATCCTCGCGGTAAAATGCTAACTTTGGAATGGCTGCACCTAAACATGTCGTGTTTGGTGTCAAACATCTTGGAATACTACCCCCCGCCAATCCTGGCGGCGGGGGTAGCATTCCACCCTTCTAGAGGGAAAGACATGTTAACTCTGACTAGTCCGGTAACTTCTTTCCAGAGCCCTGGCATCACAAAATGGATGCTGCTGCCACAGACACGAGTCTGGCCTCCTGCTGCTGGACGAAACTCCGGCAGGGGAGGCCTGGACAATAGGTTTCCTGTCCCAGGGAGGTGTGACCACCTCCCCAGACAGGATAATGTGTATTGGGGCTGGGCGGGAGCACTTTCGGGTGCTTTGAAGTCCTGCACTGGGGGCACATTTGGTGTCCCTGTGCATACCCCAGTTCAAACCGGATCAGGGGCTTGCAGCCCCTGCTTTGGCGCGAACTGGACAAAGGGAAAGGGGTGTAGCCACCCCTCTGCCCTGACCCACCCATAGGTGGGGCTACAGAGTAGTCCAACCCCTATTTTTAGAATAAAGGTAGGAACCCAGTCCTTAGGACTTTAGATTATACCTGGACGAAACTCTGAAACTGAATCCTGGACCTTCGACGCTCTACGACAAGATTAGAGGACTGAAGAATCTCCCTTGGGGTCAAGGAGTGACTCCCCTGCTTGGCAGGCACCAAAGAAGCATCTGCCCGGTTCGCATTACTGAAGCTCCCGTCGGACGCCGAAGTCATCGCATCACCAGAGGTGGATTCTCAGACTTCCCTGAGGCTACCCTGAGTCCCCAGCAAAGCTGAGGCCCGTGGCTATTGTGGGTGACTTGAGACCGTGACCCCTGGACACCGAGCATACTTGCAAGTGCACCATCTTCTGGGTCTCCCAAGAAGTCGTGCTTTAGGCTCCGAGTAGCCCTAGCCTCCAGCACCACCTGCACCGAAGATCACTGGCCCCCACTCCACGAGTGTCCTGTAAGCCAGCTCCACGTGCGGCGTCACGAGGCTCCTTCGCGGTCGCTAGCCCGTTGGCTAGTAGCCCTTAACGAAGGCCAATCTTTTCCTTACTTGGCATCCTGGTTGCTCCAGGCCTGCCCTCACTTACCCTCGCTGGGTGAGTTCCACAGACCTTGCTGGTCTGCACCATCGACGATCTACATCTTACTCAAGACTTGCCGTTGCCAAGGCTTGTTGGGTCCAATCCGGTCGCTGACACCTCAGCACTCGACAAACATCGAGCACCAGCCCGAATCCTGCTCCTGGTCGCCGACAACGCCTCCCGGACCTCGTGGCTGAAGAGTCAAGACGACCATCAATGCACCTGAAGCACTCGACATCGGTGGGCATCTGTCCATCGCCTTCCTGGTCACTGGCTAGTGACCCAGACTCTGTCCCCTCTGCTTTCAGGTTCACCAGAACTCCGATCCACTCTTGGATCCACCCGGACACTTTTCTCTTGGCCGCCAGCAGCACTTTGCAGCAGATCGCCATTCGAATCGACGACGAAACCCGACCCCGAAAGGCACCTATGCACCCGGCTTCCCTGGGTGAGGTAACACGAGTACTCCGGTGCTCCCGTGGGTAGAGACTCTTCAAAGTCCTAGATCTCAAAGGGTTTTGTCCTAGTCCTCTTTTAAGTGTCCCTTTCCTCTATTTCCCCGATCCCGACTTTCTCCATAGAAGTTAACGGCGTATCGCGGTTGTGTATTTACACTGCACGCGTCTCCCGTGGGTCCCCTGTGTCACTACCTTGGGTGGTTCCTTGTGGTCCAAGCACTTCTAGAGGCTCTAGGCCTAGTGTCTAGTTCAGTCGTGGTTCGCATACCACTTTATTGGTATATGGTTTGGTACGCCCCTAGGGCCCAAACGTGTATTTGTGCTATTACTGTGATTTAAGATCTTATAACCTATGTACTTCGAACTCTAGCCTCATAAAGAGACTAGAGGGGTGTGTTTAGTAATAAATACATATATTTTGAATATATACCTGGTGTGGTGCTCTTTCATTTGGTCACTCAAGAGATTATAGACTGGCAAAACAAGCTGCTTTACATTCCTTCAAGACTTAGCCTGAAGGCTGCTCTCCATAGCTACCACTAGGATAGCTTTCAATAAAGGTTGTCTTTAACCTATCTACCATAAGAGTCGATTTGGACTGGTGCAAGGTGCCCACTATAATTAGTGGACAGCATATGCCAGGCCAACTTCTCACATTGGTGTGCAGCGTGTGGGATTCCAGCTTGCTATTGTTTTACCAGATAATCTCAATTGAATTGATCAACTGAAAACCACTAAAGGTACCTAAGGTACATATAATTTAAGCTTAGAATAACAGTAAGTTCTACTGAACTTAGAGTTGTGTGTTAAGGGATAGCACAACCCTTTCTACAACTCAAGAGAGTTTAGTAGGCCACACTAGAGTAGGTAGTGCATACACCACACCACACTAGTAATGTCTTTAAGGGCAGGATCCAAAGAATCCTTGCAGGAAGCCATTGAGCTTCCACCCTCCAAGTATGATACACTCCCATTCTTGGAATTGAGAGCTTTATGTAACTTGAGAAACATAAGGACAGGCCAAAGCCCCACCACCCAACACCTCAAGGAGTTGTTGGTGGCTTATGACCTTAGTAAGCCTGTAGGGACTGAAGGGGTAGGAGCTGAGGGTGGGGCAGGAGAAGAGGAGGACGCTAGGGGTACCAGTACCCCCAGCCCCCTCTGAAACTGGCCAGGAGGGTGACAATGACCCTGACCTGGAAAACGAAATCCCTCCTGTGGATGATGATGAGGATGATCAAAATGATGCCCTCTTTGTCCCCCAGGAAGGATTAAGAGTGTGCCCAGAAGGTCTAGGTCTCCTTCTCAGGAGTCTAACCACTCTGGCACCTCTATAGGGAGCTCTGTCTCATCTCATAGGAGAGAATCCTCTCATGAGAGAAGAAAGAGGCTAGTCCAGTATGAGGAAACTCAGCTGGAACTCAGAAAAAAGCAATTAGCTTTAGATAGAGAATCCCTAGATCTCCTTAGAGAGAGAAGAAAGTTGGGACTAGAGTCCCATGGTGGCAGCCATGTCCCTAGAGATAGGGAAAGGTCCTATGACCATAGGAACCTGAGCAAGATTGTCCCTCCCTACCAGAGTGGGGATGATATCCACAAATGGATAACTGCTTTAGAGAGGGCCTGTAAAGTACAGAAGGTCCCTCAGGAGCAGTGGGCAGCAATCTTGTGGCTCTCCTTTGCTGACAAAGGTAGAGACAAGCTCCTCACTGTTAGAGAGGAGGATGCTGACAATTACAAGGTCTTGAAGAGTGCTCTTATTGATGGGTTTGGCCTAACCACTGAACAGTACAGGTTGAAGTTCAGAGACACCCAAAAAGCACAGACTCAAGACTGGGTAGACTATGTGGATTGTTCTGCCAAGGCTCTGGAAGGCTGGTTGATGGGCAGTAAGGTGTGTGACTTCTCAGGATTGTATAATCTGATAATGAGGGAGCAGATTCTTAATAACTGTCAAAATCAGCTGTTGCATCAATACCTGGTTGACTCTGATCTGACCTCTCCCCAAGAATTGGGAAAGAAGGCAGACAAATGGGTCAGAACCAGGGTGAAGCAGAAGGTACAGAACCAAGGTGGGGAAACCAAGAAGCAAGATGCTAAGAACTCTGACAAGGGTGGGGAGAAGGGTAAAGATCAAAAGTCTTCATCAGGCCCCCAAAAATCTTCTTCTGGTGGGGATTCCCAGTCTACCAAGGGTAAAGGCCAAAGAAAACCATGGTGCAAGGTCTGTAAGCAAAAGACCCACTGGACCAGTGATTGCACCAAGTCCAAAGACTCCAGTCCAGCACCCACCAATGCCCCTAAGGCACCTGTTCCCCCTAGTACAGTTGGTGGAAGTGCTCCAGCAAAGGGTTTAGTAGGGTTCACCCTGGGAACTGAGTTGGGCTCTGACTTAGTCAGGGAACTGACTCAGGCTGTGTTAGTCTGTGATGGAGGCATGGATGTGACCTCCACTGTGAGTCCCAGTAATCTGGGCAAGTACAGACAACAGCCTTTAATTAATGGACGTGAGGCTTTGGCATTTAGGGACACAGGGGCAAGTGTCACAATGGTGACACAAGACCTTGTGCTACCTGGGCAAGTTATGCTTGGTGAGATGTACCAAGTGACCAATGCTAGCAATGTCAGAACAGACCATACTCTGGCAGTTGTTAACTTCTCCTGGGGAGGGGTAACTGGCCTTAAGAAGGTTGTGGTAAGTGCAAACCTACCAGTCGAATGCTTGATTGGCAATGACTTAGAGACTTCTGCTTGGGCAGAAGTGGAGCTCAGGACCCAGGCAGAAATGCTGGGGATCCCTGCAGATGTGTTTGCTGTGACCAGGTCACAAGCCAAAATGTCTAGCACTGAACAGGCCTTGGATTCTGGAAGAATGGACCAAGTGCCTTCCAAGAGGAGGAGTAGTAGGGTTAAGGCAGTGCCTTCCCCCTTGGCTCAGGAGGAAGATCAGTCCCTTGAGGGGGATGATCTCAGTCCTGAAGAAGGAACTGTCCCAGAGGAACTTGAACCTGACCAGGTTGAGTTCTTGGGGACAGGGGGACCTTCTAGGGCAGATCTGAGCCAGGAGCAGCAGAGCTGCCCCTCCCTTGAACCCCTCAGACAGCAAGCTGCTGCTGAGGCTGCTGGGAAAGCTAGTGGTCCCCATACAGTGTATTGGGATGATGGACTCCTGTACTCAGAGAGTAGAGACCCCAAGCCTGGTGCTACCAGGAGGTTGGTAATACCTTTGAAGTTCAGGGGCTTCCTATTGACCCTAGCCCATGATATTCCCTTAGCAGGACACCTGGGCCAGAACAAGACTTGGGACAGAATTGTCCCTCACTTTCACTGGCCCCACATGTCTGAAGACAGTAAGGAGTTTTGTCGCTCCTGTGTAACCTGCCAAGCCAGTGGCAAAGCAGGTGGCACTACAAAGGCCCCCTGATACCACTACCTGTGGTGGGGGTGCCCTTTGAGAGGGTAGGGATTGACATTGTTGGTCCCATGGATCCCCAAACAGCCTCTGGGCACAGGTTTATCCTGGTGGTAGTGGATCATGCCACCAGGTACCCAGAAGCTATTCCCCTCAGGACCACTACAGCACCTGTGGTGGCAAGGGCCCTCCTGGGAATCTTCTCAAGAGTGGGCTTTCCTAAGGAGGTAGTCTCAGACAGGGGTGCTAACTTCATGTCTGGGTACTTAAAAGCAATGTGGAAGGAGTGTGGAGTGACTTATAAGTTCACCACACCCTATCACCCACAATGCAATGGTTTAGTTGAGAGATTCAACAAAACCTTGAAGGGCATGATTAAAGGGCTCCCAGAAAAGCTTAGGCGTAGATGGGACATACTCTTGCCCTGCCTTTTATTCGCATATAGGGAGGTGCCTCAGAAGGGGTTGGTTACAGCCCTTTTGAACTTCTGTTTGGCCACCCTGTGAGGGGTCCACTGTGCTTGGTGAAGGAAGGATGGGAGTTACCTCTCAAGCCCCCAAAGCAAGATATAGTGGACTATGTACTTGGTCTCCGCTCCAGGATGGCTGAGTACATGAAAAAGGCAACCAAAAACCTTGAGGCTAGCCAGGAACTTCAGAAGGCCTGGCATGACCAAAAGGCTGTTCTGACTGTTTACCAGCCAGGACAGAAGGTGTGGGTGTTGGAGCCAGTGGCCCCAGCAGCTCTCCAAGATAAATGGAGTGGACCCCACACTATTGTTGAGCAGAAGGGTGAGGTCACTTATTTAGTGGACCTAGGAACACCCAGGAGTCCCCACAGGGTTCTCCATGTCAACAGGTTAAAACCATATGTGGACAGGGCAGACATGGGCTTGCTCATGGCTACTGATGAAGGGCAGGAGGAAGAGAGTGACCCACTCCCTGACCTGCTCTCACAGAACCCTGACGATGGGTCAGTTGATGGTGTAGCCTTGGCAGGCAGCCTCACTACCCAGCAACAAACTGATTGCAGGCAAGTCCTCAATCAGTTTCGACATATGTTTTCACTGACACCCAGTCAGACCACCTGGTGCACTCATGAAGTGGACACTGGGGACAGTCTGCCTATTAAAAACAAGATTTATAGGCAACCTGACCATGTCAGGGACTGTATCAGGACTGAAGTCCAGAAAATGTTGGAATTGGGAGTAATTGAGCCCTCAGATAGCCCTTGGGCTAGTCCAGTAGTCCTAGTACCGAAACCTCACACCAGTGGTGGAAAAAGAGAGATGAGGTTTTGTGTAGACTACAGGGGTCTCAATGCAGTCACTAGGACTGATGCCCATCCAATACCCAGGGCAGATGAGCTCATAGATACTTTGGCCTCTGCCAAATATCTCAGCACATTTGACCTAACAGCTGGCTACTGGCAGATCAGACTAGCTGATACTGCAAAGCCCAAGACAGCATTCTCAACCCCTAGTGGGCATTATCAATTTGTGGTAATGCCCTTTGGTCTGAAGAATGCACCTGCCACTTTCCAGAGGTTGGTGAACACAGTTCTCACAGGACTGGAAGCCTATAGTGCAGCTTATCTAGATGATATTGCTGTCTTTAGCTCCACCTGGGAGGATCACCTGGTCCACCTCAGGAATGTTTTACAGGCCCTGCAAAAGGCAGGCCTGACTATCAAGGCCACTAAGTGCCAGATAGGGCAGAGTCAGGTTGTGTACCTGGGCCACCTTGTGGGTGGAGGCCAGGTTCAACCTTTGCAGAGCAAGATCCAGACCATCATGGACTGGACTGCTCCCACTACCCAGACTCAGGTGAGAGCCTTCTTAGGCCTGACTGGGTACTATAGGAGATTTGTCAAAGGGTATGGATCAATAGTGACACCCTTGAATGACTTAACTTCTAAGAAAATGCCCAAAAAGGTTCAGTGGACAGTTAGCTGTCAAAAGGCATTTGATGACCTCAAGCAGGCCATGTGCACTGCTCCAATTCTGCAGAGTCCTGATTACTCCAAGAAGTTCATTGTTCAAACAGATGCATCTGAATTGGGGGTAGGGGCTGTACTGTCACAATTGAATGAAGAAGGTCAGGATCAGCCAGTAGCTTTTATTAGCAGAAGGCTGACCCCTAGAGAGAAACGTTGGTCAGCCATAGAGAGGGAGGCCTTTGCTGTGGTCTGGGCTCTGAAGAAGTTGAGGCCATACTTGTTTGGTACACACTTCCTGGTTCAGACAGACCATAAGCCCCTCTTATGGCTAAAACAAATGAAGGGTGAAAACCCCAAACTGCTTAGGTGGTCCATTTCCCTACAGGGGATGGACTTTACAGTGGAACATAGGCCTGGGAGTAACCATGCGAATGCAGATGGACTCTCTAGGTATTTCCACTTAGAACATGAAGACTTAACTGGGCAAGGTTAGTTTAATGTCCCTACGTTTGGGGGGTTGTGTAGGAGAGTAGGATCTGCTTCACATGGGTACCCCCACTTTTTGCTGATGCTTCACTGTTTTTCGACATTAGTCTGGCTGGGGCCCTGCTAATCAGAACCCCAGCCTAGCTGCTTCCTCTCTAAAATGGTTTCCATGTGCCTTAGGCACATCTCTGATTGGGATCTGGAGTGCCCTTATAAGTCCCTAGTATATGGTATACTATGTACCAAGGGCATAGGTACCTCAGAGGCCTGCCAGGGGCTGCAGCATGTATTATGCCACCCCTGGAAGGCCATCCAAACTGACACCACAGGTCTGCTACTGCAGCCTGGGTAAGGTGGTGCATGCACCCCTTACTGTGATATAGGTTACCTATATCACGAAATACATACACACATATAAACCTATAAGCCACTCCTAAGGCAGGCCTTATCAATCCTAAAGGCAGAGTGCGTGGTTCCTATGTGAGAGGGTGCCCCTGCATGAGCAGGGCCCCTCTGCAGCGTTCGGAGACCATCTCTGATGCTGTTTGTAGTGCAGCCTGACCATATACTCTTAAGCGCATTATATCCTCGCGGTAAAATGCTAACTTTGGAATGGCTGCACCTAAACATGTCGTGTTTGGTGTCAAACATCTTGGAATACTACCCCCGCCAATTCTGGCGGCGGGGGTAGCATTCCACCCTTCTAGAGGGAAAGACATGTTAACTCTGACTAGTCCGGTAACTTCTTTCCAGAGCCCTGGCATCACAAAATGGATGCTGCTGCCACAGACACGAGTCTGGCCTCCTGCTGCTGGACGAAACTCCGGCAGGGGAGGCCTGGACAATAGGTTTCCTGTCCCAGGGAGGTGTGACCACCTCCCCAGACAGGATAATGTGTATTGGGGCTGGGCGGGAGCACTTTCGGGTGCTTTGAAGTCCTGCACTGGGGGCACATTTGGTGTCCCTGTGCATACCCCAGTTCAAACCAGATCAGGGGCTTGCAGCCCCTGCTTTGGCGCGAACTGGACAAAGGGAAAGGGGTGTAGCCACCCCTCTGCCCTGACCCACCCATAGGTGGGGCCACAGAGTAGTCCAACCCCTATTTTTAGAATAAAGGTAGGAACCCAGTCCTTAGGACTTTAGATTATACCTGGACGAAACTCTGAAACTGAATCCTGGACCTTCGACGCTCTACGACAAGATTAGAGGACTGAAGAATCTCCCTTGGGGTCAAGGAGTGACTCCCCTGCTTGGCAGGCACCAAAGAAGCATCTGTCCGGTTCGCATTACTGATGCTCCCGTTGGACGCCGAAGTCATCGCATCACCAGAGGTGGATTCTCAGACTTCCCCGAGGCTACCCTGAGTCCCCAGCAAAGCTGAGGCCCGTGGCTATCGTGGGTGACTTGAGACCGTGACCCCTGGACACCGAGCACACTTGCAAGTGCACCATCTTCTGGGTCTCCCAAGAAGTCATGCTTTGGGCTCCGAGTAGCCCTAGCCTCCAGCACCACCTGCACCGAAGATCACTGGCCCCCACTCCACGAGTGTCCTGTAAGCCAGCTCCACGTGCGGCATCACGAGGCTCCTTCGCGGTCGCTAGCCCGTTGGCTAGTAGCCCTTAACGAAGGCCAATCTTTTCCTTACTTGGCATCCTGGTTGCTCCAGGCCTGCCCTCACTTACCCTTGCTGGGTGAGTTCCACAGACCTTGCTGGTCTGCACCACCGACGATCTACATCTTACTCGAGACTTGCCGTTGCCAAGACTTGTTGGGTCCAATCCGGTCGCCGACACCTCAGCACTCGACAGACATCAAGCACCAGCCCGAATCCTGCTCCTGGTCGCCGACAACGCCTCCCGGACCTCGTGGCTGAAGTGTCAAGACGACCGTCAACGCACCTGAAGCACTCGACATCGGTGGGCATCTGTCCATCGCCTTCCTGGTCACTGGCTAGTGACCCAGACTCTGTCCCCTCTGCTTTCAGGTTCACCAGAACTCCGATCCACTCTTGGATCCACCCGGACACTTTTCTCTTGGCCGCCAGCAGCACTTTGCAGCAGATCGCCATTCGAATCGACGACGAAACCCGATCCCGAAAGGCACCTATGCACCCGGCTTCCCTGGGTGAGGTAACACAAGTACTCCGGTGCTCCCGTGGGTAGAGACTCTTCAAAGTCCTAGATCTCAAAGGGTTTTGTCCTAGTCCTCTTTTAAGTGTCCCTTTCCTCTATTTCCCCGATCCCGACTTTCTCCATAGAAGTTAACGGCGTATCGCGGTTGTGTATTTACACTGCACGCGTCTCCCGTGGGTCCCCTGTGTCACTACCTTGGGTGGTTCCTTGTGGTCCAAGCACTTCTAGAGGCTCTAGGCCTAGTGTCTAGTTCAGTCGTGGTTCGCATACCACTTTATTGGTATATGGTTTGGTACGCCCCTAGGGCCCAAACGTGTATTTGTGCTATTACTGTGATTTAAGATCTTATAACCTATGTACTTCGAACTCTAGCCTCATAAAGAGACTAGAGGGGTGTGTTTAGTAATAAATACATATATTTTGAATATATACCTGGTGTGGTGCTCTTTCATTTGGTCACTCAAGAGATTATAGACTGGTAAAACAAGCTGCTTTACATTCCTTCAAGACTTAGCCTGAAGGCTGCTCTCCATAGCTACCACTAGGATAGCTTTCAATAAAGGTTGTCTTTAACCTATCTACCATAAGAGTCGATTTGGACTGGTGCAAGGTGCCCACTATAATTAGTGGACAGCATATGCCAGGCCAACTTCTCACAACCTTCACTCCCCTCCCCTCCTTTATCCCTCAAAAAACGTGTACCCAAACTAAATACAAATCCCCTTCCTTGTACATGCTCCCACCGCTAAACAAAACACCATCAATTGTATAAAGTGCTGCAACCCGTAAAACGCTAACGCAAAAACCATGTGCCACACCCCTGCTCCTCGGTGCCCCCCGCTGATATAGTGGTAATCGGAGGGGGGGGTGGGGGTGAGTGGGGGGAGGGCGCCGAGGAGCAGGGGTGTGGCACATGGTTTTTGCGTTAGCATTTTACGCATTTGTTGGCATTGGCTTTTGCATTTCTGCTATCTGTATCGCACCTTTTACATTTTTGTAATAAATCTTTTAAATCTCATTCCTGATCTAGAACTCAATCATTGAGCGTACCCTTTAACTAATTGACTGCATTTTTGATGTGCTAGGAGGTGCCTTACCTCAGGACACATTGCCTCATAAATTGATGTTTAACACCATCTCGGATTCATCAACCTGTGGGCTTGCAGTTCAGATAATATTTTGGGGTGTAAAATTTTAGGGGTTCCTGCGTCCGCACAGGCTTTAAAGCCGATAGTGGTGCAATAGATTACATAATAAACTTGAGGATGTAGACAGAGACCTCTTATGGAAGAAAGACATGAAATGGAATATCCACTACTCCTGCATTCAATTTAAACATTTTATGAGAAGTCATAGGTGCAGATGGAGTTGAACGATAATAAAACTGCTTCCACAGAAAGTTACACCAATATGGATCTAAAACAGAGGTGCATTTTAGCACCCCAGTTATTTAATCTGTAGGTGGCCTACATGGGAGCAGCAATCGTAAATAGGTGATCGTATCTTCAAAGGTGGTGCCTCGACGAGTGCGCATTTGCAGTTCATGGACTACACAATCCTGCTGGGCTCTCCCAGTGTGTCTACAGCACTCACGAACCTGCCTACCGCGATATAGCACAAACAATAAATTGAGGGTTAAAACAAGAAATCTAAGGTGGTTATTTTTGGTCAAATATCAGAAAACGGGGCAATTGTGGATGTCTGGACAAGAGATAGAAATAGTTAACAAGGCCTTGTTTTATTTGTAATAAAGATTTCTATTAGATTTCCTTGACTGGAGCTGGCAGTCTACTTCAAACATAGAAAGAAGTGATATAAATAAAGTATATATTTTATCTTTGGGCATATTACGGTTATTTTAGTTTACAGATGATAGACCGGGAGAGCAACGGCTGTTTAGTTTTAATTCGTTAGATACCATGGGGCCTATTAGCAATAACCGGCGATAATTATCGCTAAGCGCAGTTAGCGCTTGGATAATTATCGCCGGCTATCGCAGGTTTCTATCGCGGAGATAGCGTGCTATCAGCAACGCTTATCTCCAAAGCGATAGAAAACCTGGGGGCATATTATCAAGGGCTCGATCGCCGCTTTAGCGGGACTTTTTCCCGCTAAAGCGGCGATAATTCAAACGCCCTATTAGCAAGCTGTCGCTAACTGCTGTTAGCGACAGCTTTAAGCGATAGCGACCGGGTTGGGTGCCGCTTGCATGCCAGCGATATTTATCGCTAATGGCATGCAAAGTAGGCGTTCCCAACCTAAAAGCGACTGGAAACAGTCGCTAAGGTCGCTATCGCCTATTAGCGAGGCAGGGAGGTGATTAACGAACCAGCGCTAAACACGTTTAGCGCTGGTTTGTTAACGCCTGGTCTCACCCTGACTTAGCCATGTAATCCAATGGGAGGTGGATTACATGGCTAAATCCCCCTCGCCCTATCGCCAAGCTAACACTGGTCACAGTGTGAATATCGCTTGTTTTCAAGCGATATTCACACTGTTCTCCAGGTTTTCTATCGCTTTGGAGATAAGCGTTGCTGATAGCACGCTATCTCCGCGATAGAAACCTGCGATAGCCGGCGATAATTATCCAAGCGCTAACTGCGCTTAGCGATAATTATCGCCGGTTATTGCTAATAGGCCCCCTGGAGAACAGTGTGAATATCGCTTGAAAACAAGCGATATTCACACTGTGACCAGTGTTAGCTTGGCGATAGGGCGAGGGGATTTAGCCATGTAATCCACCTCCCATTGGATTACATGGCTAAGTCAGGGTGAGACCAGGCGTTAACAAACCAGCGCTAAACGTGTTTAGCGCTGGTTCGTTAATCACCTCCTGCCTCGCTAATAAGCGATAGCGACCTTAGCGACTGTTTCCAGTCGCTTTAGGTTGGGAACGCCTACTTTGCATGCCATTAGCAATAAATATCGCTGGCATGCAAGCGGCACCTAACCCGGTCGCTATCGCTTAAAGCTGTCGCTAACAGCAGTTAGCGACAGCTTGCTAATAGGGCGTTTGAATTATCGCCGCTTTAGCGGGAAAAAGTCCCGCTAAAGCGGCGATCGAGCCCTTGATAATATGCCCCCATATTTTATATGCAGATATTTTTAATTTCGGTATGACAGAATATACTTGTGTATGATACACCGCGTTAATGCAGGAATAATTCAAAAGTGCTACTAAACTCGACCTACGGGGAGCAAAATTGTGATTACGGTTAATTTTACATATTGATCAGACTTATAAAATTGTAATTGCTTTAAATAACTGTAAAATAATGCAACACTAGGTGCAAAGTACATACAAACATCAGGTTTCAACGCTATACTTTGGTAATCTGGCTTGTATACCAAAAGTCAATCCAAACTCCTGACCCGGCTTTACCCCACAAGGCACGAAGCACAGTAAGGAATCCTGTCCTCAGTGACATGCATCACTTCACATGTACACATGACCAACAACACACAGTGCAATATCACACCACGTATCTCCCTGCTCATGGAGGGGTGGCGTGGCTATCTACAAGGGACCGTGTAGATCCTCCAAACACACACACAGCACTGACAGACATGTGCTACCCCCCCTTCTACCATATACGCTTTGTCCTTAGTATCTACAGTGCACAATACATACATAATGCATATTTCTATGTTCCCTTGTGTCTTTTGGGAACTCTTGTGTCGATCGTGTAAATGACACTGTCACATGATGTGTCAGTTCTGTCCCTAACCACACTGTGCACAGTGGGCCAGGGTTGAAAACTTCGCTCTAAGATTATTTGAGGAAGTGGAAGAGTTCCTCTTGTGCGGAGTCTGTTTCTTAGACTCGCCCAAGAAACTCAATCGCAGCACTGATGAGCAGCAGACAGACAACATGCAAAGGGCTGTGCGAGGGCGTTTCTTCGGTAAGTAGTCCCTATATTCACCCTTTTCATTGAAAACATTCAGCACAAGAGTAACTAGACAATCATATGTATTTGGCAGTGCAGAGAGAAAAACAGTCTTAAATAGAAAGGACAACAAGACATTCATATGCATTTGGTAGTGAAGAGAGAAAAACAGTCTTAAGTAGAAAGGACAACAATCTCGTAAGTTAGTGGACATGGAACAACTGTGGGAAAATCCATTTACTCCAATTACCTCGGTTTACTTGACTATTAAGTGGGTTTGGTGGGCGTGTTATATTTAACCAATGGTGTTAATTGTTGCTCTTAAAGAGAATATAGTAGGGTGTCAAAAAACAACATAGATGGGAGTTGGAATGTATCTGTAGCAAGGAGTTAGGTCTTAGGACCAATATTTGATGATATAATGGAGAGAAGTGAAATAAAACAGTAGTTCTTCAGGAATTCTCACTAGAAGATGCGAAGAGTGGAATATAAACAAGCATTGGCATAGCCAATAGGTCTCGCCTTTGGGACCTTATAAGTATTTAGCGATGCACCACATTTTTGCACATTACTGCAACGAGGGTGATTGTGTTCGTGCTTGCTAACTGCTGATAAAGCGTATTAATGACGACATCTAAAGTAGTTTTGGGTAAACATTCAAGACTGTCTGAAGGTGTCACACCTAACAAGGGGTCCATGTCTCAGCTAACTGATGTAAAGATAAAATGGAGCTCTTTGCTGTGAATGTTTCTGTTGAGTCCACAACATGTTTCTATCTGCTTACTTCAGTTTTGCTTCAGGTGTTTTGTTCAAGACTTTCTGGTTTCTTTGACAACATGGATTTCCCTTTCCTATGGCCACGCCCCTCGTTTAGAATTCTCGAACTCTGAGGTCACATATTCCTCCTGTATTCTTGCAGCCTGGGGGCGAAGACACTCCTCTGGTAGTGAACGCACAGCTGTGCGCTGTTGCATGGATGTAAGCCTGTCTTAGCGGGAGTGATAACAGGTTTACAATTCCGTAAGTGCGCTAAGAATCACTTCTAACTCCGATCCCTCCGCTAATAAACTGGAGTATACGCTTGGAATGGTTTCCTTGAAAGCACAATCCTAACACAAATAACCAAAAACCACGGACCTTGAGTTCTGGGTTAACATGTTACTCACCACAAAGCGCTTCAACCCTCTTCAGTGGTAGTAAGCGCTATCTACATGCAAGTACACTACATAGAATGAGAACAACAATGCATAGTGAGGAGGAAGAGGATGTCATGAGGTCCTTCACCTGAGCAGCACCTTCACGAGCCCAAGCTTTGTACCCCGAGCTCGTTACACACTGTGATATACTTATGCTGATGTGTAAGAACCCAGAGTTTGCCTCGCTGCTGTGGTGAAGGCAAGAGCTCACTGAAGGTGTCGCGTGACACGGGGTCACACATGGCAGCTCTGAAGTATGTTTGTGACGGAATCAAAACAACTGTTTAAATAACGGAGAAAATAGTGTTGAATGCTGCTGTTAGTTTGAATGGTGAGGTTAAACCATTTTCGATGCACAATAAACATACATATTAAATATAAAATAAAAATTAGAAACTAAACCGTAAAAATCCATTCCCCCAAATTAAACCCGTCCCTTGATGTTTGTAAAGTCATTGGAGGATATTGTGGTAGAAGGGAGTTCATTTTACAGCATGTTCACTCACTCGGATCCGGAAGGGAGCCCCGCTATTCTCACCCAGGACCGGGTGCCCTCCTCACTTTCAAAAGCTTCCATTCCCCATGGCATGCTTCTGCGCCCGTATCCGAGCTGGGCTCCAGAGTTACTACAGAGGACCCCATAACATAACACCATAGCATGAAATAACACAGCATATGTCCTTGCTAGCATACTTTCACCTGGGAGGTTCTTGGCACTATGTACCAGATGTTTATTGTTACCCAACTATATGGTACTTCTTTCATCCATCTTAGGAGTGTGAAAGGCTGTATGGACTGCCAACATGTGATGGGGAGGAGTCACACAGAATCACGCATTAGTGAACAAAACCACCAGACGCAGCCATGTAATGGGGGACACCACATTCCAGCCCTGGGCTTCCAGTTTACAAGTAGTGCCTTTGAGGTGGATGCAAAGTGCAACAGGTGCTGCAGCATGCAACCAAGACTACAACACCCATAATGCACTAGGTCGTTAAATAAAATCACAGGATTTGAACATAATGAACTCGATGACACCTGGTGAATTTATTTTCCAAACAGTGTGTGTAGAGCTTTGCCACAAATGATAACTTTTACAATGTTGCCAAGTGGTCGTGTGTTAGCATACTTTCTCCTAGACCAGTGTAACACTTGTTAAGACAATTCACATACATGCAGTTTCTTTCTTCATGCAACAGAGACGTGACACTGGTGCAATGCGATCTGTGCAGCGTCTCCCGTTTCTATTGCATGTTCAGAGAGCCCGGGCAAGCAGAGAGTACAGACACCCACGCCACAAGTGTAGTGTGAAATAAAGAGACCTTACCAGACTGCGCGCAGGTGAAGTGCCGCCGCGTCCGGGTCCCTCGAGTCCACGCGTCCGGTCCCGCGCGTCCGGTCCCGCGAGTCCGCGCGTCCTGTGTCTCTGCTGAGAAGCGGAGAGCAAAATGTTTCAGAAACTAAAGGCACACAAACACACCGAGAGCACACAGCAAGCAAAGCCCGGGACGAGCTGCCACTCCCACCTTCCCAGACCTGCCTGTGAACGGGGTGATTCACAACATAAACTATCCGCAGGAATGCCTGGAGTACAAAGAGCTGCCATTTACTGCGCCCCGAGACAGGCGGGTGACAGAGATGCAGCGCTGTGAAGCAGCGCTGCTACTGGCGGCGGCCAAACGGGCGGCCTGTTCGTCCCTGCACGCCCCCTTCATGCCCAATCCAGAGCCCTCTGGTTTATAATGGATGCATTCCAGGAGGAAAAAAGAGAGGAGCGGGGGCGAGCGAGCGCGGCAGCCTGCAGAGCTGACCAGACGCTCGTGCGTCATGGCCTTTTTCCCCGCACGGCCAGCATGCGTTTCCAATTATCGCGCCCGCGTCTGGGCACAATAATTGGAAACACATGTCTGCCGCGCGCGTAACCGCAGGTAAAAGGCCATGACGCACGAGCGTCTGGTCAGCTTTTCAAACTCCCTAACTATAAGTCTCGCAGAGCAGCGCTTGCGCGCTACTCGAGGCTCGACCTAATAAAAAACGAACCATACTCTGAAGAGCCCTGTTTCACACTCCCGACAGCATTTACACAGCAGAACTTGGTGCAGCTTAGGGAGGTGGTCAAAAAGATACTTTCTTACAGAGCCCTATGCACAGGTCTCCATAGTGCAGGACCATAGAGGCAGGCTGGGTCTGGGATGAAGAGTGGTCTTCTGTGCTCATAGCATCTCTGAAGAAGATGCTGCATGTCCCTCGCCCTGCAGGAAAAAATGAAAAGAGGGATTCAGAGGGAGAAAGCTTCAGTCATGCACTCGTTGATGAGACAGACAAAGGGTGGAATGAAAGTTATCAGCTGGCACCAAGTCCACAGTGCCTGCTGCGCAGGCAGTCAGCAGCATAGGGGCCTGTGGTTCGGTCACAAGGGGACTGCATGTTATCAGTATGCAAAGACATTTATTGAGTAAGCAACATTAAATATAATAAAACATTGCAATACACAGAGGTGTGAACTTGGAGAATTGACCACAAGAGAAATATACCATTTATATATTGCACAAACAATAAGGGTTTAAGCAAAGAAGAGCAATGTAAGATCAGGTAGTAAGCTTTTTCAAAAATGGGAGAGAAGGAGAAAAGAAGTATGGGAAAGGGAGAGAGAAAAAGAAGAGAAGAGAGGAAAAGACAAAATATACAAAATCAGCTTGTAACCTTCATAAGTATGCAAATGAAAAATCATTGAATACAACAGAAAAAAGAGCAAATACGGCAATGTTAAATAATAGGTGTGTACTATTTATGAGAATACATTGTAAGGTATAAATTGCACAGTTAGGTGAGAGGAGAGGAATCAGTCACTTTAGCAATTTAAGACAGATAGTAAATGGCATCCACAAATGATTATGCTTGATAGACAACTGTAATGAATCAAGATTGTAGATGTCTAGTCTGTGACGATGGCAGGCTAGATTCCATCACCTTTAAAGGGTAATATTATTTTTAGATTTCTAGTTTGATGTAATAACAGAAATGGCGATGGAGAGCAAATGTTCAACACATTTCCCAAGCACTCTATTAGAAATCCAGACGTCATGCAAGTTGCCCAGGAACAAAAAGTCATATGAAAGGAGAATGTGGATTTGGGTGATAGCCTTAATGTGGCCCCATACCAAAAGCCAGAAAGTGGACAGAGCTGGACAAGAAAAGAACGTGTGCAAATCTGTACCTGGTTGAGTGTTACAGTGCCAGCAAGTGTCTTGGCATGCAAGTTTCAGCTTAAAAAGACGAAAAGGAGTATAAAAAAGTATGTTGTAAAAATGTATAGGATTTGAGAGAGGCTGGCAGTGAGAACAGTGGAGAATATTTTGCACCATATTCCATCCCCAAAAGAGGTCGGGCAAACAAAACCTAGATCAGAGTCCCACAATGATTCTGTAAGCGTTTGGGCCCTATCTGAATCAGGTGCTCTCAGGATTTTGTTTATACATGCCGCCCTAGGGTGGATGGATGATGCGATCGGGGGAGGAGATGAGCCGGGTTGGCAGCTTTCGTGAGAGAAGTGGTGCATGAGTGTATTATACATTAGATCAGTGAGTTCATAAAACTGTGAACGCATGCGAGCTGGTTAGATTGTTATGGAGGACAACTTGGAAAACAGAATGAGGAAACCTGAGTGGTATAGCCGTGAATTGAGAAGTAATCCTTTATTTATCCATGCCTTCCCTCATAGAGTCAAACCTCATTGCATAAGTAGATTACTATGCCAAATAGGACTGTTGAAGAATTGATTCATGGGGGTTAGTGGTGAAACAAAATATGGTTTCAATAATGTGCATGCATAAGAAACAGTATCATGTAACCAACATTTGGGAGGGTTAGACATGACAAGAATGTATTTGTGAGAGAAAGGTGATAACATAGCCTACTCCAGAAAGAACCACAACTCTGAGGAACATCAGGTGGTGTGATCATATAAATTTGTATTTGCTTGATGCCAAAAGCCATATGGTCATTAAGAAAATCAGGAAATTAACACCTACTAGAGACTTGGGAAGTTTTAGTTTCGACAGCGAGATTTGAGAAGGTTTACTATACCAAAGAAATTTGGAGAGTGTCTTATTAATTAAGCCAAATAACCCTTTATAAATCATCTTTATAGGAAGCATCATGAGAAAGTGTTGGAAAGTGGGTTATAAGTAGTAGTAAATATGCACCTACCACTGGCAATAAGGCCACTATCACAGTCTAGGGCTCAGTACAGGTCTCAAATTATTCCCATGCTCATCCCTTAGTAGCTTGACTGCGAGCAGGCAGGCTTAACTTTGAAGACAGGTATGTAAAGCATTTACACATCACACAATACAAATCCCACACCAAGTAATAAAAATAAAAAATATTTTATCTTTAAAAAGACACCAAAACGACAAAAATCTAATGTAGTGAACCGGAAATATGAATTTTTAAAGATTTTGCACTATATCGCACTTAGAACATATAGTGCCACTTTGGGACATCTGGTCGTACTTGACCAGGACCAAGTCATAGTTTCAGGCTGACCGCAATGGAGCCCTGCTCGGATGCCCCTCGTGGTAGGCTTCGTCAAGATTTTACCTTCTGACTAAGAAACCATTCTGGAGCTTTTTCTGCCGGGGTCCCTCGATGCCCTTCACCAGTCCGGATTCGGAGAGGGTTCGCCGGCTTGCTTTCCAGGTAGCTACTGGTCAAACCCTGAAAGACGGACCTCCGGAGGTTTTCAGTAGGACGAACCAGCAGGTCAGGCCAGTTCGCAGCTGAAGGTGGATGGCTTGGCTCTTGCGGTTGAGTCGGTCCCCTTATGGAGCTTTTTCCCAAAGTTACTCCAAACTTCTGGAACGTCTTCCTTAAATTCCTCTCGAAGGTCCAAAGTGTCCAAAACAGATAGTCCTTGAAAGGTTGGGACCACAATTCCCACAATGCACCTGGACAATCCCTTACAAATCCACTGGACGCACTCCAGGCAGGGGATATTTGGTGATGATGGCCCAGCTGAGCTTTGTTAACCTAGCCTGCAGGGAGTTCACTCTTTAGTCCTCTTGAAGCGAGGTACATCCAAAGGGCTGTAGTTCCAGATAATGCAGCAGGTGCAGTCCACCAGAATGCAGGGCCTGATGGTGCAAATCAAGTTTCCAGCTTGGCAAGCCTTCTTCTTCTCTTAGTTTCAGGCAACAGATCTGAAAGGCTCTGCACCTCTTACATATTAATTCAGTGTTCTCTGGGGTCAAGCAGGAAATCACTCCTGTCCAATGAGGTGCAGGGCAACACCCCAGAGCACAACCACTTCCTCCAAAGTGTGGCATAATCTTCCCTCAGAAAGTACGATTTCTCAAAAGTTCAGTATGGCTGAATTCTCAGCAGAGCAAGAACTAGTCCATCCAACCTCCAGTATGGCACATTTCCATAGCTCTCCTCCCACACCATCTGCAAATTCCTGCCTTAAGCCTTCCATCTGGGTGGGTCAGAGGGTTCTGGGGGTAGATGGACCTGGCATTCTCTGCCTGTCTTAATCCTCCTTTGAAGCTCATGTTTTACGACCCCTCCCACCTGCTCTGGCATTCCTGTGTATCATAACTCTCTCTAACAGATAGGCTCTCTCTGGGTGAGCCAATCATCACTTCATCATTGCAAGCCGGCCAATCCTGTTAACTCTGACCAAACGGGAGAGACCCCAGGAAGGCTGAATTTTGGCCTATAGACAAGAAAGTCTTATAACTTATTTTCTATATATTTTAGGATAAATTCAATAATAGCCTATTGTTGAATTTATCAATACCAGTCTCCTAAGTACTTGAATGTTATTTTTCTTTAATTCCGGGTGATAGTTATGCATTCATAAACTATTTCTATGTTATCCTATGGGGCTAGGCATTTACAATGGGGAAACTGCAATATGCAATTTCTCCATCATCAGGGTATATAAAACATAATTTATAAGGCCCCTGTTAATAGTTACAGGACTCGCCCCCCCCCCCCACCCCTGGACACCTAGGGGAGACTTTAGGGGTCCTGAATATGCACCAAAGTCGATTTTGGGAGGCACTTTACTGCAATGGGGGAAGTGAAATATGCAATTTCTTTGTCCCCATGGCATATTAAATATCTTTTATAAAGGCCCTCCTTATAATGAAATGACCCCTGGGACACTTAGGGGAGTCCCTGGGGGTACCGCAAATGCCCAAATATTGTAGTTTATCACTTTTAAGTGCCCCTACCACCAATGTCGAGTTTGGGTACAATTTACATCTAAACGCAGTGCTGCTTTTAGAATAACCTCAGGCTCTCAGAAGTGCACACATGCAAGAGCAGAAAGGGCTGCTGGCCTCTAAATTGCAATGCCCTATTATAGATTAGGGACTTATAGGCAGTTTTAACCCCCCTGTCCTATTATGTACTAGGGACTTATAGGTTAGGTCATGCAAATCATAGGTGTACCGTAACATATAGTGTACCCTCATGTGTATGTGTGTTTTCACTGGATGTTTTCAACATAGCACTGGCCCTGGGCCTGCCCAGAGCAGAGTAGAGCCCAGAGCACTCTCAGAGTCAGAAAACCAGCATATGCGGGTCTCAAATGGGTCTAATAAGTGGAGGGCACTGCAAACAGTTCCTGATTTCCAACACAATCCTCCTCCAGCCAACAGCCCAGAAGACTCAGTCCACTCCAGGGAGAGTCTCCCTGGTTTGTCAGTCGAGAAAAAAAGTGCAGAAATCAGCCTTAACCATTGCAGGGCCTACTCGGTCTTACATCCTCCTATGAAGATCAGTTCCCCTGGGAACCTGTCCCACTCTAGAGTAAAAGGACCCGTTTTAAACCTAACTTTCTTCTCAGCTGTTCCGTTTTCTTTCACTCCCTTTAGTGGGCGCAGTGATGGGCAAACCTCCTCTATCCTAACTGTGCAAGGGTAACACCCAGCTTACCCACTGAGGTCACTCAACAGTTGAGCAACCCCACCATGCCCAACAGGGTCAGTGGGTCTAACTTACTGTGGGCTATGGGGTTTGCCTCCCATGTCAAGAACAGTGCTGCCATGAAGGCCAGCACCCAGCAGAGACTACTGACAGCTGTTAGTATCCAGAAGCGCAACCTAAGCTCTCCACCAACAGTTGGCTTGTCTGCCTTGGGGCCAACTGTGGGTTTCTGGCACCTCTCTTACTGTTTAGAGTGGTGGCTACCACACCCTGTGGCAGAAACCCTCCTTCCGCTCTCCCTTCTGTCAGGGCAGGGGGGACACTCTCCTTCCTGACAGCTGCCTGAGTGCTCAGGACTTCCCTATGGTCAGGTGCAGCCTCACCAGTTCCAACTCTGAGTTTCTCCCTTACTGGGGAAGACAGCCCTTAGCCCACTGGAACACTCCTTAAGAGTGACTTACCCTTCCTCTTATTTTACCCTTTCTTTTGGGACTCCAGTTTCCTAATTGTAGGGACTGGCTCCCAAGGAATTTTGGGTATGTGGATGCCCTGGGCGACCGCCCTACTTGGGACCATACCAACCTCTGCTAGGCCATTGCCCAGGAGACAATCTAAGGGGAGGTCGGCATGGACTACCACTTTATACCAGCTAAGGGCACCTTCCCTCTCTAGGGGGACCGAGGCCACAGGTTTGGTATTGACCTCACCTGTGGCTACCCTTACTCTCCTTGACTCTCTTGGCACATACATGTCTGGGGACACCAACCTATCACTCACTACAGTGTGACTGGCACAGGTGTCTTGCAGGTCCATAGTAGGGATCCCATTCACCTGAATGGGGTCAAAGTGCCTACTCCCACCCTCAGGGATCCCCAGCTTACCCTCTGCCCCTGTCTCCCAACAAAATGCTAGGAGAATCTCCTCATCTGAGGAAGCCTCCTCCATAGCTACACTGGCCAGCCCAGTGCTAACCACCTTCTTGGAACAGCCAGGGTCTCCCCTGAAGTGCCCTGAGTGCTGGCAGTCAAAACACACCCTGTTATCCAAGTGCTTCTTCAGCCCTAGTTCCCCCTGCCCGTGCTTCTCAGAGGTGGGGTGGGAGTCACACTCCTCTTTTCTAGGGTTCTAGGGTACTGAGGGAGTCCCTGTGGTATGCTTACCACCTCCCTCCTTAGATTTTTGTGGGCCAAACCCCCCCTTTCTGGTGTCTCCCTCCTGGGGCTCTGTGAGAACCCGGGTCCTCACCAACTCATCATCTGCTCCTCCCAGCTCTGTGGGATTAGACAGTTTTGAGTCCACTAGATACTGGCGTAATTCCTCTTCACTGCTCCCTAGCTAATTCATATTTCCTCTCTTTTTGGGTTAGCTCCCTTTCTCTTAGGGACATCTTATCCCTTGTGTGGGAGAACCCCATCTCTCACCTCTGGAAATTATGTACCTAATGCTGGAAGCAATGGCGGAGGCATCATCAACACCCTCCTGGATGATGCTGGATGAGTTATCCTTCCCCTCCACTTGAATCTCTGCAGCTGCTATCAGCCCAGGCCTTCAGGGACTTAATCAATCTTGCCTTCCTAATCGTGTTGGATGCAGGTAGCCCCCTAGCCCTATACTGTACCCTAAGCTCAGCCATCTTGACTTTAGTCAGTTTAGCAAGGTCCAGCTCCATGGTGTCCCTAGTTTTGGGTCACAACAACTAGCAATCAGACTTAGAACAATTTTGGAAAAATCAAAACAATGGATTAAAAATCAGTTTAGTCCAAATTCCCAAAATTCTAAAGTTTTGCTCTAAGACAATTTGGGGCATTTTTACAATCATCTTAATTCACTTCACTGAAAGGTGAACTTTTAAACACAAGTCCTCATCCACACCGCTAAACACCAAGGGCATATTCACAAGGACCTACCGCCTATTTATCTCCACCTTAACCCATCAAAAGTGGAGATAGATTTAATACCCCATTCACAAGCGGGTGCAAACTGCAGACATCGCCAGTATTCCCGCGACAACTGCCCCAAAATTTATCTCCACGGTGGACACCACCAACTAATCCTAATGAGATGCAGAGTAGGCGTTCCCGTGCAAAAACACACGAAAAAACCACAACACCACTTTCACAACGAACTGCCAGATCTGCGATGCGAACCAAAAACAGGCGATAAGCCGCGGTAGCACCAGGGATTTAACACCTGCCTTTTGCTGGTGTTAAGAAGGACAACTACCTGCAGCATGAAAGGGAGCCCAGCCAAGAGCCACATCTGAAGACCCACAGATGCCATGGAGACAATGATCATGCAGCTCCGAGACCCATGAGGGCCACAACACCCACCCCCACCCACCCCAGGCTCGCCACCACCCCCAGGACCCGTCCCGCCCCCCCCCGGGAACACCACAGATGCAGCGCACACAAAGACAGCGGACCCACCTGAAACGCATCTGCCGCCCAGACCCAACGCCAGAGGAGGACATTGCGCACTACAGGCCCAAAAGGACAACCATCCCCCGCATCCTGACCCACATCCCCCACCTGCTGACGGTACCAACCCAGCGGACAACCAACATCCCTCCGCAGACAAAGCTGCCGGCTGCGCAGCACATGTCGGCCTCTGGTATCATCCAACCCACAACTGCCAGAGTTGGAGGAGTCACACAGCCAGCCCCATCCAAGGTCATCACACCTGTCCTGGATGCCAACATCAGCCTAGTAGTCCAGCACCTCCACGTCACCCACACTGCGCAGGAGCAGCTGGAGACCAAGCAAGGCCCCTACGCCATAGCTGGATTCCCTCACGTGTCAGGGCCAATCAACTGCACACATGTACCCCTCGTACCCCCTGCCGACACTGCACACAACTACCACAACAGAAAGCACACGCATACCTTGAATGTGCAGGCAATAGTGGACCGCCTGGGACTCCTCAACAATGTCGTGGCCAACTCCCCAGGCAGAGTGCATGATTCTCACATCTCCCGACAGTCCATCATCACCCAGCGCTCCCAGGATGGCACCCATGGAAATGCAGTGGCCGTTGGTAAGTCCAAAATGAACACACCACACACCTCCAGCCCACAGTCATGCAACTCACGACACTGGCAATGGGCACGCAGCACAACTACATTCAACATGACACACAACATGCCAACCGACCAGACATGACAACATGACTCCATTGGGAATCTGGCCTTGCCATGCCCACAACCCAGCCACGGCATGGCACCACTGACACACAATAGCAGGATGTGAGGAGAGGCATGGAGCAGGCATGTGCGAGAGTGGCAAGTGACTAAGGAATGTGAACCTACCCAATGCCAGGTGTGGCGTGGAGGTGCCGGACAGACCACAGAGTGCAAACCATGGAAATGGCCATGTGGAGATCAACTGCTGGTGCGTGGAGTGTAGTGGCCAGTGGACGCTACCATGTCCCCACAGGCTGTGGGGCAGAACGCGGAAATGTCGCACGTTACGTCCTCCCCTGCATGAGCGTGTGTAGTGGGTTGGACCTTCGTACGCCAGGCCTGCGTAGGGGTGTGAACAAAAAGCCTGTCGCAATGGGCATGGTTCTCATTCGGAATGAACGCGTCTGCCAGGGCGGCACCTCTCAGCCCGCCACGAGTCCTGCACCGAGCGCGGCGGGGCCTGCGTCCTTGTGCGCCTGCTGCACCCCGGGCCGCTGGTCCCCAGACCCGTCATGCCTGCCCCAGCACACCAACGAGGCTCCGCTCACCTGCCTACACCGGCGTGTGTCAAAGAGGGCCCACCACGTGCCGGTGCAAGCTCCAAGCACCAGTCCCGCGACCTCTGCAGCCTCCGCAGACCATCGCTAGCCCCCCCGATGCTGGCCCACATTACTCCTTTCTCATTTACATACTCCACCGGCGTCCTCTTCGGCCCAGTAGGTCCCACATGTGGAACTGTGTCCTGAGTCCTGAATGGCAGTGACCCCAAGTCCGTGGCAGCGGCCACAGCACCAGACTCCCTTCGATCAGTGAGGCATAATTCCATATCGCAGGCCTGCAACACGTGGTGCCACTAACCCTGTTCAACGCAAGCCGGCGACACGTGGTGCCACCAACCCTGTTCAACGCAAGCCGGCGACACGTGGTGCCACTAACCCTGTGCAACGCAAGCCGGCGACACGTGGATGATGGCTCAGGCCTACCCTGCGGACCAGTAGGTCCCACATCCAGCACTTAGTCGCGAATCATGAATGGCAGAGTCCACACCAGTGAACGCACGGAGAGGAGTAAGAGGAAGATGCGGCTCAGTCCGTACGAAAGCCCGATCAGAGTCACGGAGGTATTCAAACACTATCAACAACTGACCTGGTGCCATCAACCCTGTTCACCGCAAGTCCGCGTCCCTTGGTGCCACTGAACCTGAACTACGCAGGCCGGTGGGGCCATCCAACCTAAGCCGGCGACACTCGGTGAATGGCCCGTGCTGACCGCTGCCTCAGGCCTACACTGCGGTCCAGTAGGTCACACATGTGGAACTGTGTCTTGGGTAAGATGTGGAGGAGTCCACACCATTGGACACGCCTCATCGCAGGCGGTATCCCCCAACAGCACTGGTGCCACTAACTCTGTGCGCAATGAGTCATGGGCACTATCTGGTTGGACCTTGGTGGCGTCTGAGTCCATGGCCTAGTGGTTTTCTGCATCTTCATCTGGCTGGACCGGACTTGGTGTCCGACATGTGTCTGCTCCATTCATCTCCACCATAGCGACTGTTTCAGCGTGGTTCTGCCCTCTGCATCATGCCCTGGGGGTACACCTTCCACTGTCCACCGAGACACTCCGTGACAAGCCCCTTTGTCATCTACAGAAACCTGCTCTGTACTCGTGACCCTGCCCCAGTGCCCCGCAAGTCAGCGGCCCGTGGCGGTAGGCTCGTGCAGGATGCTGTGTGTCCGGGGCCACTAACTCTGTGCACCACAAGTCATGGGGCCTTTATGGTTGAATGGTTGTGTCCTTTACGATGTACACTGTTGTCGATTTCTGACTGCACCAGGCAGCCCTTGCCAGCTGGTGTGCTCACACCCCACACACATCCAACACAGGTGTCACTCGATATGTGTGCCTGCTAATAAATGTGGCCGGGCGCACGTGCCCGTAGCCATTCACATCATCTGAGCAAGTGTGTCCGTGTGGTCATTGTGTCAGCATGATGGGCACGGGCCCTGCAACATCACAGTGTGCTGTCTTCAGCGGACGATACCATGTCACCTCAGCGTTGGCAGTGACCCTGGACATGTAGCTTCGCACGCCCCCCCTGCATGCACAAGCGGCGTGTGCTGGTCCGGCGTATGTCAGGTCAGCGCAGGGGTGTGCTGATTCAGCAGGGGGAGCAGGGCATGGCTCGGACCTGGCCTTGGGCAGGATGTGCGGTAAGTGTGTCTCTGTGTTGGGGTGTTGTCACCACCAGGGCCACAGTAGTCGATGTTGCAATGTAGCATGCACCAGGAGGGCGGGCCCGCACGGACGGGGAAATGTAGGAGTGCAAGACCGCTCGGGGTCTTGGCACATGCATGCCAGGTGTTATGTGTATGAGTCCTGCGGCTGCATGAGTCAGTTGTCTAGCCTCATTTGGAGCACGATCACAGCCAGCCATGGACTGTACACCTGTGTCTGCCCTGTCCGGACCATTGGCATACACTCACGTGGCTGCACACCTTCAAAGGCCAGCGTCACAGTGTTATTGGCATGCCACTGGACATGCGCGGACAGGCATGACAATGATGTGCTGTAGGAGTGCAAGTGATACAACCGTGCAGCGTACACAAGTGTGGGGGCTCGTGGGAGGGAGGAGCAGCTGTGAGGCAACGTAACACACAGTGAGGCCGCTCATGTGCCACGTGCTGGGCATATCATCCATGATTCCCAGGGACGCAGACTTCCCACCACACCCACGACAGGCATCTGTACATCTCCTGAATGCATGCAGATGGTGAAGTTACTGTAGGGATGAAGGTCCTTTGTCTGTACTATCAGGCGGTGGCACATCTGCAGCTCCGAGCTGCGACTTGCATGTGGCCAGCACCCCCTGACAGATACGATAGCATTTACTTGCGACTCCCACACTACGCACTGCCCGACGTGAGACCAACGTGTACACATCCCACACGCAGAAGTCCTTGGTCGTAGTTAGCGTGCGTGAGATGGCCTTCACACGTACTCCCACCCCACCCCAGGCCTGCACCCGTTGCACACAGACACTGCTCATTGCTCCGAGCTGTGCCATTTCATCCACAGGACTGGCGCAGGGCAAGCCAGTGCCGCTTCAAGCAGAGCCACTGACGCAATGGCAGACCATCCCGGACACATGCTCGACTCCAGTCACGTGGACCTGTACCGTGTACGTCTGCTGCATGTACTGGGGGCACTGCCGTTGGCAGTGCTGCGGATCAATTACCGGCTGAGCTTCCGCCTTGCGAACGTCACCTGCGTTCAGCCTGTGTTGCATTGTCACTCGTGCATATTCGAGTGGCCCATGGATGTCTGCCTCTCCAACGTGACTGTAGCTGACCTGGATTTCGACGTGTGTGTGCGCCCCCTGTTGGACCAGGAGTGTCACCGTGATGCCCGTTTATGGCATGCATGGATGTTTGGCATGCATGATGGCAACTGGACCTGGGAGATTGCACGAGTCGTCATGTGCAGTGAGCACATTGAGCCGCTACCCGATTGGGCTTTGGTGCACATTGGGGCCAGGGGTTGGAGTCAGCACATCTGTCCGGGTCAGCTGATGGATTACGTCGATGACATGTCAGATGTGGTGGAGAACAATCTCTCATTGGAGATGTTGGCCTACGCTGCTGCACTCGCGTTCATGGACGAGTGACAAGGTATCTGCAGCCACAACTGGATGTGACCCATTGCACGTGTCCCGACGCCTGTTTGCATGTTGGGAATCTGGTCACATGTCCCAAGACTACAGTGGACATGGCTGCATTGGCCTGGACTCCTGATCCATGCGCGGACAACCAACACGGGTTGGCACTGACTTGTGTTGGTGATGGACTCCCCCGATGTGGACATGGGCGCTTTCCTACGTTCCTCATTCAGACATGCTGCTGCATTGGTCTGCATATCGTGGCACTTCTCTTGGCCGTACTGACACGCACTTGTTGATAAAGTTTCCGCACTTTCACTTGTCTCCAACTGTGTTGTGTCTTGATTTGTATGCCAATGTGTGTGTCACGGACACTATGGCTCCCTGCCATACGTGCATTGCTCCCCCATCAGGGCTGTGGGTTTGTACTTGTGCATTATCATGTCCCTGTTTCATGCTTTGCCAGATGCGTATGGCTGTTTGCCGGCCACAAGTGTGTGCACTTGTGTCCTGTGTTCTGTTGTGCAAATGTTGGTGTTTGTACCACATTGTGTTCGATGTTGGGGTGCTCTGCTTCCTATGTGTGTGCGCTGCATTGTGTGTGAGATGTCCCTTTAGCTCTGATTTGGCTCACCCTTCTCCCTTTCAGGCAGTGTGGTTTTCACTTCTGTGCTTGTTCAGTGGTGTGATATTGCCGGGTTGTGTGACTTGTGCTCTTGGTTGGTGTTGTTACTCTTGGGCATGGTTTGTCTGCAGTTATGCTGTGCTTAATTGTGCATGTGTGCCATTGTGCCCATCTCCCCCGTCCCCCCAGTCCCTGGTCGTTCATCTCCCTGTTGCTGTTGTGTCTGTTGTTTTGGGGAGTTTCCGGTCCCCGGGTCCTGCCACCGTCTCCAGGCTGATGTGGTGGACACCATTTCCTCCATGTCATCCAGCTCCTGGTGTGGTGCTGGACTCCCACCTCCGGTGTGCATTGCTGCCTTCTTGTTGTTGGCGTGTGTAGGAAGGTGGAATCTGACTATATGGTTGCCCCCACTTTTTTTATGGTGTTTTGCTGGTTTATGACTTAGTTGGACTGGGATCCTGCTATTCAGGGCCCCAGTCTATCTGCTTTCTCTGTAAAAAGGTTTCCATGTGCCTTAGGCACATCACTGATTGGGATCTGGAGTGCCCTTATAAGTCCCTAGTATATGGTATACTATGTACCAAGGGCATAGGTACCTCAGAGGCCTGCCAGGGGCTGCAGCATGTATTATGCCACCCCTGGAAGGCCATCCAAACTGACACCACAGGTCTGCTACTGCAGCCTGGGTAAGGTGGTGCATGCACCCCTTACTGTGATATAGGTTACCTATATCACTAAATACATACACACATATAAACCTATAAGTCACTCCTAAAGCAGGCCTTATCAATCCTAAAGGCAGAGTGCATGGTTCCTATGTGAGAGGGTGCCCCTGCATGAGCAGGGCCCCTCTGCAGCGTTCGGAGACCAGCTCTGATGCTGTTTGTAGTGCAGCCTGACCATATACTCTTAAGCGCATTATATCCTCGCGGTAAAATGCTAACTTTGGAATGGCTGCACCTAAACATGTCGTGTTTGGTGTCAAACATCTTGGAATACTACCCCCGCCAATCCTGGCGGCGGGGGTAGCATTCCACCCTTCTAGAGGGAAAGACATGTTAACTCTGACTAGTCCGGTAACTTCTTTCCAGAGCCCTGGCATCACAAAATGGATGCTGCTGCCACAGACACGAGTCTGGCCTCCTGCTGCTGGACGAAACTCCGGCAGGGGAGGCCTGGACAATAGGTTTCCTGTCCCAGGGAGGTGTGACCACCTCCCCAGACAGGATAATGTGTATTGGGGCTGGGCGGGAGCACTTTCGGGTGCTTTGAAGTCCTGCACTGGGGGCACATTTGGTGTCCCTGTGCATACCCCAGTTCAAACCTAAACAGGGGCTTGCAGCCCCTGCTTTGGCGTGAACTGGACAAAGGGAAAGGGGTGTAGCCACCCCTCTGCCCTGACCCACCCATAGGTGGGTCCACAGAGTAGTCCAACCCCTATCTTTAGTATAAAGGTAGGAACCCAGTCCTTAGGACTTTAGATTATCCCTGGACGAAACTCTGAAACTGAATCCTGGACCTTCGACGCTCTACTCACGATTAGAGGACAGAAGAATCTCCCTTGGGGTCAAGGAGTGACTCCCCTGCTTGGCAGGCACCAAAGAAGCATCTGTCCGGTTCGCATTTCTGAAGCTCCCGCCGGACGCCGAAGTCATCGCATCACCAGAGGTGGATTCTCAGACTTCCCCAAGGCTACCCTGAGTCCCCAGCAAAGTTGAGGCCCGTGGCTATCGTGGGTGACTTGAGACCATGACCCCTGGACACCGAGCACATTTGCAAGTGCATCCTCTTCTGGGTCTCCCAAGAAGTCGTGCTTTGGGCTCCGAGTAGCCCTAGCCTCCAGCACTACCTGTACCGAAGATCACTGGCCCCCACTCCACGAGTGTCCTGTAAGCCAGCTCCACGTGCGGCATCACGAGGCTCCTTCGCGGTCGCTAGCCCGTTGGCTAGTAGCCCTTAACGAAGGTCAATCCTTTTCTTACTTGGCATCCTGGTTGCTCCAGGCCTGCCCTCACTTACCCTCACTGGGTGAGTTCCACAGATCTTGCTGGTCTGCACCATCGACGATCTACATCTTCACCGAGACTTGCCGTTGCCAAGGCTTGTTGGGTCCAATCCGGTCGCCGACACCTCAGCACTCAACAGACATCGTGTACCAGCCCGAATCCTGCTCCTGGTTGCCGACAACGCCTCCTGGACCTCGTGGCTGAAGAGTCAAGACGACCGTCAACGCACCTGAAGCACTCGACATCGGTGGGCATCTGTCCATCGCCTTCCTGATCACTGGCTAGTGACCCAGACTCTGTCCCCTCTGCTTTCAGGTTCTTCAGAACTCCGATCCACTCTTGGATCCATCCGGACACTTTTCTCTTGGCCGCCAGTAGCACTTTGCAGCAGATCGCCATTCGAATCGACGACGAAACCTGACCCCGAAAGGCACCTATGCACCCGGCTTCCCTGGGTGAGGTAACACGAGTACTCCGGTGCTCCCGTGGGTAGAGACTCTTCAAAGTCCTAGATCTCAAAGGGTTTTGTCCTAGTCCTCTTTTAAGTGTCCCTTTTCTCTATTTTCCCGATCCCGACTTTCTCCATAGAAGTCAACGGCGTATCGCGGTTGTGTATTTACACTGCACGCGTCTCCCGTAGGTCCCGTGTGTCACTACCTTGGGTGGTTCCTTGTGGTCCAAGCACTTCTAGAGGCTCTAGGCCTAGTGTCTAGTTCAGTCGTGGTTCGCATACCACTTTATTGGTATATGGTTTGGTACGCCCCTAGGGCCCAAACGTGTATTTGTGCTATTACTGTGAATTAATAACTTATAACTTATGTACTTCGAACTCTAGCCTCATAAAGAGACTAGAGGGGTGTGTTTAGCAATAAATACATATATTTTGAATATATACCTGGTGTGGTGCTCTTTCATTTGGTCACTCAAGAGATTATAGACTGGTAAAACAAGCTGCTTTACATTCCTTCAAGACTTAGCCTGAAGGCTGCTCTCCATAGCTACCACTAGGATAGCTTTCAATAAGGTTGTCTTTAACCTATCTCCAATAAGGGGTTGTTTGGACTGGTGCAAGGTGCCCACTATAATTAGTGGACAGCATATACCAGGCCAACTTCTCACAGCGTGTTTCTGCTTGTTTGTGCGTTTCGCATCATTCCGGCTGTTCTGGTTTTCTTCCATTGTCCTCCTCCGCTCTCCGGCTGCATTCACCTTGTCCACGATGGCCTGCCATGTACAATGTTTTGTTGCCAATGGGGCTTGTGGGGTTGTATACTGGCTAGGGTTGCCTCCATTGTGCTTGGCTGTTGTTTTCTGTTTGGTTTGTCTTTCTTTTTCAGGCTTTTGTTGTGCTTATTCCCGCCTGCCGTGTGTGTGTCGCGGGCCTGGCGGTGCTTATCGCTGCTTTCCTCATCGCGAATGGGCTCATCGCACGTTTTGTTGTGTTGTGGTTTGTGTTTTTATCTCCGTCGAGGTGGTTGTATCGCGGACATTGGCAGCGTTTTCGGCGGACTATCGCATGGTACCGCCATGTTGTGAATTCCACATTAACACGGGGTTATTTTCCCGCGATAGCCTGCATTGTGTAAAGTTGCGTTAACATTTTTTGGAGATGTTTAGCACACGTTCTTGTGAATATACCCCCAAATGTTGGAAAGTGGGTTATTAGTAGTGGTAAATATGCTACTACTGCTGGCAATAAAGCCACTAACACAGTCTAGAGCTCAGTACAGGTCTCAAATTATTCCCATGCTCAACCCTTGGTAGCCGGGCTGCGAGCAGGCAGGCTTAACTTAGGAGACAGGTATGTAAAGCATTTAAAAACACAAATTCAGTAAATAATTAAGACAAAACACACAATAAAAATCCCACACCAATTTATAACAATAGGAAATATTTTTATCTTTACAATTACACCAAACTGACAAAAATCCAATGTAGGGAACCAGAGAAATGAATTTTTAAGGATTTAGCACTATTTAGGACTTAGAAACCTCTGGCACCACCTTAGGACATCTGGTCGTGCTTGACCAGGACAAAGTAAAAGTTTCAGGCCAACTACGATGGAGCCCTGCTTGGATATCCCTGGCGGTAGGCCTCGGTCAAGATTTTACCTTCTGACTTAGAAACTTTGCTGGAGGTTTTTCTGCCGGGATTTCTCGATGCTCTTCACCAGTCCGGATTCGGTGAGGGTTTGCCGGCTTGCTTTCCAGGGAGCTCCCAGTCAAACTCTGGAAGTCGGACCTCCAGAGCTTTTCAGTGGGACGAGCCAGCAGGTCAGGCCGGCTCGTAGTTGAAGGTGGCCAGCTTGGCTCTTGCGGTTGAGACGGTCCCCATATGGAGCATTTTTCCAAAGTTGGTCCAACCTTCTGGAACTTCTACCTGAAGTTCCTCTTTGGGTCCAACATGTCCAAAGCACAATCCAAGGGTCTGCAATCTCCAAGATGGTCCTTGAAAGGTTGGGACCACAATTCCCACAATGCACTTTGACAAAACCCTTACAAATCTACTGGACGCACACCAGGCAGGGGATTCTTGGTGGTGAAGATCCAGATTAGCTATGTTAACCCGTAACTTGCAAGGAGTCCACTCTTCATTCCTCTTGCAGCAAGGTACATCCAAAGTGCTGCATTTCCAAATAATGCAGCAGGCGCACTCCGTCAGAATGCAGGACCTGATGGTGCAAATAAAGTTTCCAGCTTGGCAAGCCTTCTTCTTCTTTTAGTTTCAAACATCAGATTTGAGAGGCTCTGCACCTCTCACATATTTATTCAGTGTTCTTGGGGTCAAGCAGGAGATCACTCCTGTCCAATGAGGTGCAGCGCAACACCCCAAACCATGATGACTTCCTCCAAAGTGTGGCATAATTTTCTCCCAGAAAGCACTATTCCTCCAAAATTCAATATGACTGAATTCTCAGCAGAGGTGTAAGAGCTAGCTAAACCAACCTCCAGTATAGCTAATTTCCATAGCTCTCCTCCCCCTATCATCTGCAAATTCCTGCCTTAAGCCTGCCCTATGGCTGGGTCAGAGTGACGGGGGTGGTAGACGGACCTGGTATTCTCTGCCTGTCCTATTCCTCCTTTGAAACTCATGCTTTACAACCCCTCCTACCTGCTCTGGCATTCCTGTGTAGCAGAGCCCTTTCTAACAGATAGCCTCTCTCTGGGTGAGCCACTTATCACTTCATCAAAGCAGCCTGGCTAATAATGTTTACTGTGACCATTCAGGGGAGACCACAGGAAGGCTGAATTTTGGCTTACAGACAAGAAAGTCTTATAACTTATTTTCTGTTAGGATAAATTCAACAATAGCCTATTGTTGGATTTATCAATAACATTCCCTTAAGTCCTTGAATGATATTTTCTTTAAATCCTGGCGATAGTTATGCATTCATAAACTATTACCATGTTATCCTATGGGGCTAGGCATCTGCAATGGGAGAACTACAATGTGCAAGTTCTCCATCATCAGGGAATATATAACATATTTTATAAGGCCCTTGGTTATAGCACAGGACCACCACCCCGGGGACACCTAGGGGAGACTTTAGGGGTCCTAAAAATGCAAACATAGTGTAGATCCTCACTCCACATTGCTCTTAGCACCATAGTCGACTTTACTACAATGGGGTTAGTGAAATGTGCAATGTCTCTATCCCCATGGCATATAAACATCTTTTATTAAGGACCTCCTTATAATGACATGACCCCCCACCCCTGGGACACTTAGGGGAGACCCTGGCGGTACATAAAATGCCAAAATATTTTAGTTTATCACTTTTTAAGTACCCCTACTACCAAAGTTGTGTTTGGGCACAATTTACATCTAAAAGCAGTGCTGCAACACAGGGATTCTTTTAAAATGACCCCAGGCTCTCAGCAGTGCACACATGCAAGTGCAGAAAGGGCTGCTGGCCTCTAAACTGCCATGCCCTATTATATACTAGGGACCTATAGGTAGTTGTAACCCCCCTGCCCTATTATGCACTAGGCACTTACAGGGTAGGTCATGCCAATCATAGGTGTACCCTAGCATATAGTGTACCCTCATGTATGTGTGTGTTTTCACTGGGTGTTTTCAACATGGCACTGGCCCAGGGCTTGCCCAGAGCAGACCCCCGGGAACACTCAGAGTCAGAAAACCAGCATCTAGTTGTCTCAAATTGGGCAAAAGGTGGGGCGACACTGAAAACAGGTCCTGATTTCCAACAGAAAGAAATTGATAATGGGGAGGAGCATCATTTTAATAGTGTCTAGATGACCCCACCAGGAAAGGTACAATGGACACTATTTCTGAGAAAAATTTAGGAGTTCGTCCGATAGGGCATTCAAATAAATGTTTAGTGTGTTCTTAAGAGTAGTCAATACCAAATGCCTTAACATTTGATTTTCTAGGAGTTCCATGAGAGGCATGCATTAACAAATATCTGTTTGGTACAATATTTATTCAATGGCAATACTTCAGTTTTGTCTACATTTAGTTTATATCCAGATACTGCGGAATAGAGGAGGAGTTCATGGAAGAACGGAGAGAGAGAACGGTGTGGGTGTGACATAAATAAAAAAATGTCATCTGCATAAGCTGTGAACTTTATGTGGATGTCCTTAATTTTGAGCCTTGAAAAGTCATCTGTAGCCCTGAGTTAATGGAGAAAAGGTTCCAAGGCGAGAACAAATAATAAAAGAGAAAGGGCGCATCCCTGACAACTTCTTCTGTTGAAAGGAAAATAAGGAGAGCGTATACCATTAGCTATTACAGAAGAATGTAGAGGTGAGTATAATAATGAGATAAATTGCAAAACATTAGGACCAAATCCTTGCCATTGCAGAGCCTTCTTTAAAAAGCACCAATCGACCCTATCAAAGGCTTTTTCTTCATCCAAAGCTAACACTGCCAAAGGATCTTTTATCTTATGAGCTTTATTAATGATGTTTAAAAAGTAAGAGACTTATCTGCCACAGTCCTATGCGGAATAAAATCAGATTGTTGGACATCAATGAGGTCAGACATTAGAGGAAGTAGGCGAAGAGCCAGGGCCTTAGAGTATATCTTTCAATCTGAATTGATTAAAGTCATAGGTCTGTAATTCTTGCATTGAGTGAGGTCCTGATTTGTTTTAGGAAATATACAGATCATAGCTTCCGTAAACGATCCAGAAGAGGATTTTAGAGCATTGAAGTGATTAAATAATTAAAAAGTTTGGGAAAAAGGAGTTTAGCAAAATGAAGATAAAACAACAGTAAAACTGTTTGGACCTGGCGCTTTACCTTAAGGAAGAGACCTTACAGCCATGAAGAGTTCTCTCAATGTAAAGTGATTGTTCTAAAATAGAGAGATCTGGCAAAGGTGAAAGTCTAGGTTTAAGAAGGTTAAGATTGGAGAAGCAGTTATTAAGAGACTCCTCCAATGGTGTGGTTTCAGGAGTATATAGGTCTTTATAATAAGAAGCAAAGCATGCTGCGATGTCGGCATCTCTAAACATCTTGTCTCCAGAGTTAACAATGGATTTAATAGACAATTTTTCCTTCTTGCACTTTAAGTATTGGGCTAGAATGGAGCCAGCTCTATTGTTACTGGCATAATATCTGGCGTTTACTTTGAGGAGTGTACTGCATGCCTGTTCAGTAGTATACTTGTTGAATTCAATCTTGGCCGTAACTAAGGCATCAAGATGCAAATGACTCTTTTTGCTTGTGTGAAAGCTATGTTTGAGTAGCTTTATGTATTCCATAAAAAATGAAATGGCGTTTGACCATTAGCCTTAAGTTGGAAAAAGTAAAGGTAGTATAAGAAGTGAGAAGGAGGCGTCTGAGAGTAATGAATTATTAAACCTCCAAGATGATTCATTGGGTCTTGCCAACCAGAATATCTAAGTCAGGCAGCACTGGGGCATGGCCCAGATTAGAATGGAGCCAAAATCTGAATTAACAAGATGCTGTAATAAGTTTTTACTAAGTATATGTAATCAAAGTGAGATTGAGAATAATGGGTGGGAGAACAAAAAGAGTATTCTAACATCTTGGGGTTGTATAATCTCCAAGAGTCGAAGAGTGAGTGTTGGGAACCTAGTGTTTTAAAGGATCTATGAGAAGCATGGGGTACAAAATGTGAGGTAGATTTCCTGTCAAGGGATCAAGAGATTGATTAAAGTCACCTCCCACCAGTAAATTTTCATTAGCTTGTTCAGAGATAGTGCGAGGTATCGAATGCCAAAAATGTGGATCTGGGTGGTTTGGACCACAGATGTTCAGTAAAGTGAAGGTGGTTTCATTAATGTTAAGTGCGACTAGTGGCCAGGGGTCCTCTGAGTCATGGTGCTGAGAGTGTAGTGACGTTAAGAGGCTTATGACAGAGAATTTTGACACCATTCTTAGTGGAAGTGGAGAGAGAAAAAAACATTTCGCCAACCCATTGTTTTTTAAGTTTATCAATTTACGATTCATAAAGATGTGTCTCTTTTAGTAAGGCAATTTGACATTTCAATTCAGCTAGATGAGACAATACACACTGGGGCATATTCTCAAGAACGTGTGATAACCACCGCAAGTTTAGCTTAACGCAACTTCTCACATCGCAGTCCATCGCGGGAAAACAACGCCGTGTTAACGTAGCATTCTCAACCTGGCGGCACCATGCGATAGTCCCACGATAACGCACCAAATGACGCGTAAAAAACAACGCGACGCCCAAAAAATGCGAAACACCAAAGCGAATAAAGTTGCGATGAGGCCAACCTCGGGAAAAAAACAGCGATAACCAGCGACAGGCCTGCAACTCCCACGCGCCTGGCGGGGAAAATGCACCATAAAAGCCGAACAAGAAAAACACACCATAAACAAAATAAAATGCGTAGCAACATGGACGCACCCGGAACGAGTGCCCAGGTCAACGCGAACCCCACAAGCCCCACAGACCACCAGCAAGGTACCTTGGGGTTGGGGAAGGCCAAGGAGAAGAGGAAGAGGAAGACGGGGTACAGTCCGCATGACAACCGGATCGTCATCACGGAGGTGACAGAGCACTAACAACAAATGTCCGTCTCCACCACTGTGTCATTGGCAACACAGACAGAAAAATGGCATTCCACCGTGAATGCAGTCGGACTGCCGAGGGGGCCAAGATGCGCTGGCACGAAGTCAGAAGCCAAACCAAGCAGAAACCCGCTGCCACCCGGAAGGCAGCAACGGCGAATGGAGGTGGGAGTCCTGCGCCACAGGAGGAGCTGGAGCAAATTGCGGAGACAGTCATGAGTGTGGAGATGGTGCAACGAGTCGGGAGTCCGGACACGGCTCGACATGACTTGACAAAACATCAACAGGGTGAGTAACTAACAGGGACTGGGGGACTGGCACAATGGCACACATGCACAACGACGTGTAGCACACCGCACACTCACAACGACCCTGAGTCATGTCCCTGATCCCCGTGGCACACTGCAGCACACATACAAACACCAAGTAGGCCCCCGTCCACCATGTGCCCGAAGGGGTCCCACCCCACACAACACCAATTCCACTACACACACATGCACCAGTACGAAACACAGCAAAGATGCGTATGCGAGAGCCACACTGACAATGCAGGTGACACCACATGACGAGCAGCATGGCCGGAGTACAATCACCATGACACTGTGCAAGCCACAAGACTGAGGTGGCTGAGTGTGGACTACATCCGGAAGGAGCAGGTCACACCCTGACACATCCACGTGCACAAACAACCACTGATGTCAACAATACATCTGCAGACAAACAATGCACAAGAGAACAAAATCCGTCCAGGAGCACAAATGACCCCAGTCGCCAACATCACAGCACCTCAAAAGCACAAAAGCCAAAGTTACACCGCCTCCAAGGGATAAGGGGCAGAAAAATCACAGCAGCAGGTGCGACTCTCACACAATGCAGCACACACACATAGCAATCACAGCACATCCACATGGACTGCAATGTGGGACACAGTGCAACACTTACACCGCAGAACAGAGGACACAACTGGCTCCGCCTGTGCGTAGAAAATGGCCAATCACATCTGACATAGCTGGAAACTGTGAGATGAAAATGTACGTGTACAATATCACCTACGTCATGTAGTCCAATTCTCCACTATCCCACATCAAATAGTCCGCCAACCAAGACAGTCACAATGTACAATGGCATGCAGTCTGTATGTAAACACGAACAATGCGTCAACATACATGCCAACACAATGTCAACAAGCATCTCCCCTTCACATTGCAGAGGGACAAACAACACCTCCAGCAGAGCAGACCAGACAACCCATCAGTGATGCTGAAGAGGACCTCTACACTTCCGACACCGACGCCCTACAACAGTCCATGGACATCTCAGGCAATAGAGCCCCAGGAGCAGGGTTGTCCTGCTGCACCAAGGACACACCACCCCCTGCACGGACAACACAGCTGGACGCACCCACCACCCCGGCTGGCTCACAGCAGCCCACCTAAGCACACATCCCATTACAAGGCCAGCTGTCAGACTGCCAGAAGGGGCTGGCCGAACATGTGCGGGTGGGGTACTACCTCATGGGAGATGAACTAGATCCCATACGTGGGTGTCAAAGTCCCATCATGGACCACCTACCCACCCCAACGGAGACCCACACTGCGACAGGGACACATGCCTTTGCACATTTTCAGTACTGAACCACACCCAGAGCCACGTGATAATCATCCACACCCCCATGCCGGACTGGCATAAGCCGGCCAAGTTCACTCCCCCTACGTATTGGGTGGGGGATGACAAAGCTACATGTGCAATGTCCCACCCTCTGCCTGCGGTGACATGGCTACGTCACCTGCACACGGCACAATGTAAGGTTGTGGGGCCAGGGCCCTAATGCATACATCATGAGCACACGGACACACTCAGATGGTTCATTGAACTGGCCACGTGCCCTCGACACCTTTATTGGCATGGCCACATGTACAGTGACGCATGTGCTGGATGTGTGTGGGGTGAGTGTAAGCCAGCCCGCAGGGAGTCGTTGGTGCTGGCAACAACTTGAACAGTGATCACAAGTGAAGCAGAAACATAAAACATCAGCATAACAGAAAGAACTGTGAAGCATCATGGTGGTTGCCGGAGAAAGTACAGTGTTCACCCTACATGCAAGCAGAATGGTCCTTGATTTGTGGTGCACTGAGTTAGTGGCACCTGAGGAGCTGAGCAGGGTATCAAGCTGATGATGGCACCCACGACTGGTGTGAGCTACTCTGAAAGTCTGGCAGTAAGACACTTCCGACTGGCACCTGTTGTCTGGACTTGGTCCTGGCGGTGGTGGCACGTGCATCCTGCGGTGATGCGACGTACAGGCAGGTCAGGACTCGATTTGATGTGTGAGCCCAGGTGGACCGCAGTTGAGGGCGGAGGCAGCGGACAGCGCAGGGCCACAGACACATGGCGTTGATGACCCCCAGGCCATCGACCCAGAGGCCATCCAACATGCCCCCAGACTGGGGCCATGATTTGAGCTGCACAGAGTTAGTGGCCTTGGATGCACTGCGGCCGGCACAGGCACACCGCCACGGGACGGTGACTTGCGGTGCAGTGAGATAGGGCCACGCGAGGTGAGCGGGTCCTCGTCGATGTCGAAGGTGAATGTAGCGGAGTATTGCGGTGGACAGTGGAAGGTGTCCTCCAGGGCATGATGCAGAGGGCAGGAGCCGGCCGGAAGCGGCAAATGGAGGAGTGGAATGCTACTGCCTCGTTTTGTCCACATAGACAGTATCACTGACATGATGATGAAGACAACCCCCAGTCCATGGACTCAGTCGCCCAAAAATCTCAAGAAGAAAGTGTCCATGGTTGTCGGGGAACAGACTTAGTGGCCCTGGAAGGGGATGCAGTCTGCGACGAGGCCAGTACAATGATATCAGGTCTGCCATAAATAAATCATGACTGAGTTCCCAATGTGTGCCCAACTCGACCGATGTGTAGTCCGGAGGCAGCGGCCAGCGCGGCCCAACCGCTGTTCAGCGAGCTCCTCCTGGAACACTGACACACGGCGTTGAAATGGCATGTGGGGATGACTCGTGGTTGACCGAGGCAGTAGCAACAGAGCTGAGCGGGTGTTTAGCCAGCGACGATGCTGTGTCCTGCCTGGTACGGACTGGCATGGATTTGTGTGGGGCCTGCAGGACCGCAGTGTTGTCCGAAGGCATAGACATCAAGGGCCCACAGACATGTGTGGTTGGGATGCCATGCACATACTTTGTGTCACCAGATCGAAGGGAGTATAGTGATATAAACTCCGCCATAAAGTGTGTACTCGGCCATTGTGTATTCAAGACTCAGTTCCAAATGTGTGACCTACTTGACCTCAGTGTGGGCCCGAGGCAGCGGTCAGCAGAGGCCCACAGACACTTGTTGTTGGCCGGCGATGCACAGAGTTAGTGACACCAGAGCAGTTGTCGGCAGTGTTCGATCACCTCCGTAACGATGGTCCTTTTCTCCTCCGGACTGAACCGTGTCTTCCTCTTACTCGTCTCCTTGCGTACATTGATATGAACTCTGCCATGCAGAAAACAAGACTCAGTTCGAGATGTGTGACCCACTCGACTGCAGTGTGGGGCGAAGGCAGTAGTCCGCAAGGGACCACAGACAGGTGTAGTTCGAATGCTATGCACAGAGTTGGTGGCACCAGATCGAAGGGAGTACAGTGATATAAACTCAGCCATAAGGTGTGTACTCTGCCATTGCATAATCAAGACTCAGTTCCAAATGCGTGACCTACTTGACCGTAGCGTAGGCCGGAGGCAGCGGTGGAGTACGTAAACGAGAAAGGAGTAATGCGGGCCTGTGTCGCAGAGGCCGTGATGGTCTGAGGCGGGTGCCAAGGTCGCGGGCTTTGGGCTTGGAGCTTGTGCCGGCATGTGGTGGGCCCTCTTCGACACACACCGGTGTCAGCAGGTGAGCAATGAGGCCTGGCTGCGCAGGGGCGGGCATGACGGGTACGGGGACCAGCGGCCCGGGGTGCAGCAGACGCACCGGATCGCAGGCCACACCGCTCACGGCGACGGCGTCGGCCTCGTGGCAGGGTGGGAGGCGCCGCCCTGGCAGGCACGTTGGGCATTCAGGAAGAGAACCACGCCCAGGGCTACGTGCTTTTTATTCACACCCCTACGCTGGCCTGGCGTCCTCCGGGCCAGCCCACTCCGCACACTCTTACAGGGGGGGACGTCACAAGCTACATTTCCGCGATCTTCCCCACTGGCTGGGGTAGCATGGTTGCGTCCACTGTCCACTACACTCCAAACACCAGCAGTGCATGTAGACCGGGCTATGTCTGTGGTCTGCATACTGCAGTCTGTCCAGCACATCTCCGCGACACTTGGCATTGTGTACATTATCCTTCATGGGTCACTTGCCTCCTTCGCACATGCCTGGTTCCCACCTCTCCCCACATTCAGGTATTGTGTGGCTGAGGTGCCATGCCGTTGATGGCTCATGTACCTGGCTAACCAAGGTTGCCATAGTAAGTTGTGCTGTCGTGTCTGGTGGGGGGCATGTTGTTTGGCATGTTGTATGTGATTTTGTGACGTGGGCAGTGCCAGAGTTGTGAGTTGCATGATTGTGGAGTTGAGGTGTGCGGTGTGTTCATTTGGTACTTGCCGACGAGCAGTGCATTTCCATAGGTGCCTTCCTGGAAGCGCTGGTTGATGTTGGACTGTCGGAAGATGAAGGGATCATGCGCTCTGCCTGGGTAGTTGCCTATGACATTGGTGAGGAGTCCCATGTGGTCCACTATTGCCTACACGTTGATGGGATGCGTGTGCTTTCTGTTGGGGTATTGTGTGCGGTGTTGGCAGGGGGCACAAGTGGGACAAGTGTGCAGTCAATTGCCCCCGACACGTGCGGGGATCCAGCTATGGCGTATAGTCCTTGCTTGGTCTCCAGCTGTTCCTGCACATTGTGGGGGACGTATGGGTGCTGGGGTCCCTAGCTAGTGAGGGCATCCAGGCCAGGTGTGAGGAACTTGGATGGGGCTAGCTGTGAGACTCCTCCGACTCGGGCGGTTGTTGTTTGGGAGGATACCAGAGGCCAACAGGTGCAGCACAGCCAGCAGCTTTGTCTGCGGAGGGATGTTGGTTGTCCGCTGTGTTTGTACCGTCAGTCTGTGGGCAATGATGTTCAGAATGCGGAGGATGGTTGTCCTTTTGGGCCTGTAGTGGGCATTGGCATTGTCTGGTGTTAGGTCTGTAGGGCTGGTGCATTTCCTGTATGTCCGCTGTCTTTGTCTGCGCTGCCTCTGTGGTGGTCCGGGGGGGGAGGTGGGGCGGGGTGGGTCCGTTGGGGGGTGACGGTCCTGGGGGGGGTGGCGGTGGGTGTTGTTGCCCCCTCGGGGCTCCGGGGTGCATGGTGAGTGGCTCCATGGCATCTGTTGTTCTTCCTGTGTGGCACTGGGCTGGGCTCCCTTTGATCGTGCAGCTTGTCGTCCGACTTTACACCAGGTCAGAGCAGGTGTTAGTTTCCTACTGCTAACGTGCCTTATCGCCTGTTTTGTGGTCTTATCGCCGATGTGGCTGGTCGTTGAGAATGTTGAGGTGTGGTGTTGTCGCGGGTTTTTGCTCGGGAACGCCTACTCTGCATCTCATTAGCGTTAGTTACCTGAGTCATCTGGGGCGATGTTTTTTGCGAGTGCTTTCGCAGGCAACTGGTGTTATGGGCTGTTAGCACCAGCTTGTGAATGGGGTGGTAAATTTAGCGCGACTTTGGCTGCGATAAAGTGCCGATAACTCGGCGATAGCTCCTTGAGAATATGCCCCACTGTTGTTTAATGGGGCTCTTTAGCCCCTTGGCATTCCATGCAACTGTTCTAAGTTGCATAACATTGAGAGAAAATAAGCATCTGCTGATTCGTAAAAAATACAAGGTCTGACATTGTTAAAAAGCAGAGGAGAGAAAGAGAAGAAAAAGGAGAGGTGGGGAGTAACATGGAGGAAAGTAGCCTCCGAAAAACTGATATAGAAGGATTAGGCATTACAATGGCAAGTGTCAATGAATGCTGAGATAGGAAAATAGATACGATAACACCCCGAAGAGCAAAAGGACAGTGGAACACCTTAGAGAGACAGGTGATTTGCAGCTTCGGCAAAGAGATGGGACACACAGGGAAGTAATACATATAGGAGCAGAATCAAATACAGCAACCAGGTAGGATGAACCTGAAATAGAATGGCAAAAATAATAGCATATAAACATAAGTCTCTAACAATTACAACAAAAGACCGGACTAAGGAACATGGAGATGGACGAGGGAAATAATGGAGGCAGAACATGTAGATGAGGAATACATGTAAGATTCTATTCCAAGATAAAAGAAGAGGGGGAAAGAAAAAAAAAAACAATCATTGAGCAGGATAAACTATGCAAAGATGATTTAAACTAGAAGAAAAAATAAAACATTAGGCACAATGTGAAAATGACGGACTCACCAAGTGCAAAAAGGAAATCATGTTGGATCCTTCTGAACCTTCTGGAATACCAAAAAAATGAAGGTTATTCCCTCTATTCCTATTTTCCACATTTTCTGTTAGGTGTTTGAGACGAGCAATGCCTTTAGTCATTTGAGACGTGTCAGGGTTGAAATCCTCAAGGTTACTCACTCGCTGTTCCAATGTGGAAATGGGTTGATCATGAGAGGACCATTTATCTTCAATTCATTGTGACGAAATATTAGTATCAGCTATGAAACATTTTAGAGCTCTAAGTTCCTCCATGACGTCCTCCAAAGTTAGATGAGAAGGTGATTTAGAGGGGGAATCAAGATCCTTTTTTGGATGTTTGACTGAATTTTGATATGGCTCCATTAGCATGAGAGGAGGGAGAACTCTCCCTTCCAAAGTCAGAAACACTTTCCATGATGATTGGGGAAGCCATATTAGTGCTTCTTGGTTGAGTTCACAGAGGGCGGAGGAAATTTGAAGGTTTGAAGGAGTGGGAAGATTTGCTGCTACTTTGCATTCTGCTAGATCTACCCATAAAAGGCCACAAATCCAGGAAAGTGAAATAAGGAAAAGCCGGTCACACTGACATTTTCCAAGATGAAGTGGCAGCAGACTCAGCCAGTGAGGTTTATACAATAGAGCTATTGCCTCAGATGAAAAAGCAATAAAGTATTGCCTGGAGATGGAGATGATATTACATATATCAAAATATGGCAGCCAATACGAAATGACAAGTCAAAGTCAGAAAATGCAAGTTTGTGACCCCAAGATATATATGGGCTAAGGGATCATTATTTGAAGTCATTTTAAAGCCTGATGGTGCCACAGAAATAGGAGGTTTCTGGTTGCATTGTGAATAGAATTACCTCAGGAGCGGACGAGATGTAGGAAATGGTGGCCTCCAGAGATGGAGTCGAGAAGTCACCAAGTAAGTAAATAAAGCCATGTCATCACTATATTGGCCTTCCAATGCCTGAGATGAGGAAACAAATGTGAGTATGAGGGATCCAATGCCTGTGAACGCAGTCGTCTCGCTGAAAGCGCAAGGAGATTAAATGAGTAGTGGCCATCTTGTGCGACGTCCAGCCGCATGGAGCTCTAATGAGCAGTGGCCACCTTGCATGGCTTCCAGTCACACCCCCACTCCATGTTATCAGAACACCGTGGGCCTCATTTATGAAAAGTGTTGCATCGCTGTGGGAACCAGTGATGCAACACTTTACAGTGCGCCCTCCTTGCGATACCTTGTATGCGCCGTGTTTACTGTATGGTACTTCATGTCGCAAGGATTTACAGATATGTCATGAATCCTGACGTATCTGTAGGCGCAAAAGTGATGCATTGCTGTGGTGTGTCTGAAAACAGACACAACTCCACCAATGTGTCCTTTCACATGGGCAAGCCCCATATGAAAGGGCCTGCGTCACCCTTACACCTTCTGCTAGGCAGTCCTAACTTTTTGACGCAGTGGTGTCCTAGAAGTGGCGCAGTGAAATCTGATAGATTTCACTGTGCCACTTCTACGAGGCTTTCTTGCGGGTGAACGGCCACCCGAAATACATTATACCTTACGCAGGTATAATGTAGCGCAGGTGTTTACAAAGTGACACATCTGCCTAGATGCGTCACTTTGTAAATATGGGGCAATGTGGCGCTTTATTTACACTGCCTGTGCGTCAACAAAATGACAGACCGGCGGCGTAAAAGTGCCTCGAGGAGCTCATAAATAAGCCCCCTTGCTTATGGTGCTGATCTTTCCTTTACACAATCATTATTTTCAGATGTATTAGTCAAAATACTTTAATTGAAGTAAACTAAGACTGAAACATCCAGAATGTGTTAATTGATGAGTGAACACTCTAGCCTGGAAGCAAGAGGTCTCAGCTAAAATGAGAGCTCTGGTAACCTAGCTATGGAGCAAATATAGCATAATCTGGCAAATATGTGGTAACTGTGGGGGTGAACAAGTATAATTGGTTTAACTTAGGATCTGGGCTGATGGGGGGCTGGAGGATAGAAGATGTTGTGGTTTGACATAGCCCTACAGCAACCAACAGGGCATACTTTGGTGGAAAAGATTAATATTGAAGCAATGCAGACTGGGTAACAGTTTTAGAAAAAAGGTAAAATCATGTGTAGTCCATAGTTAGTTTGAATAACCCGTTTCATGAGATTCAACCCTTAATAGCCACCCAATGCCGTAGGCCATGCCAATGGAGCATTTATTCTCTGAAATGAGTTGCAGGATAACTCCCATGAGAGTCCTGACAGCAAGCCTTATAGGTGATTTATTTTTCCTATCTACCAACCGCATGCTCGTACCCAACATTTCAACATTCATCTGTTAGTACTACAAGCGTTGTAAGCCAGAGGGCACCAACCAAGACATAGCATATATATGAGACATCCCATGCAGTTAAGGGTAAGAAAAAGACCACAACAACAGCTGAAGTAGGCAATGCAGCTATTGGAACCTCCTGCCATGTTCGTCAACCCCACAAATAATACATCTAAAGGGCATATTTACAAACAAGTGGCTCCAAGCAGCGTAGCAAAGTTGCTGTGCTGCGTTTCATCACCTGGAGAGAGCAGTACAGCAAAGAAATTCTTCAAAGACATGGCTCAGTTCTGCTCTCTCTATGTGCAGGTGCACTGTGGGCTGCCTCGCGCCAGTGCAGGCACCCATGCGCCATGGTGCATTATGGTCAGATAGCATAAAAACTATTTTTTGAGGCTATTGTCTCTTTGCATGGGTGCTGCAGAAATAAGGGTGTGTCCAAGCCAATTTGACTTAGGTGTGCCATAATTTGGATTTAACAAAATCAAAGGTGCTGGATAAATTCATGAACGCCAGGTACAATGAACAGCCTTTAGCAATAGTATATTTCCTAATAATAAAATTGCAGCACACATGAAAAGAGGTAATAATGAGGAGAAATAAAGATCCCTCTCCTTGTTACGCCAGCCTCAGGCAGGCACATGATTTTGGCCCAAACCCATGTCTACTTCTCTTTGTAAATATGAGTCAAAATTCATGGGTGGATGCACGTAAACGCCCCAGAACACCCATGCAATGTTTAAATGAAGCAAATTAATGCAAGGCAGCGCAATGTGCTGCATGGCATTCATTTTTCTTAGAAAACGTCGCAAATTGGCATTTCCATGGTTCAATAAATGCCAAAAAGGGTTTCGCTTCGGGCGGCATCAAAAGTGTGATGCAACCCCTATACAAAATTTATGTAAATCTAGGCTCTAACATTCAACGTAATGACTCAATGTCCATCAACATGCTCCTATGTGGTATTTTAAATAGTTCAATGCATCAGGTAGACATGTGACACTACATTTTTCTATGTATCCCAAATACCTACAAATGTGGCCGTTATGGTAGTACTGTTATGGTATTTATTTTATAAAGCACAGCGATTACCCAGAGGTGTCTTGGTGCTAGCTAGTTTACCGATCTACTAACTGTATCAGCTAACAAATAATTTCTTTTTTTAAGAGATTGTACAAATTAGAGGATGGAGTTTGGGAGCTCCAAACTAAGGGGAGGTTAAAAATAAATCCTGCAGTTTTTGGATAAGGTAATATGTGGAAAAAGCGTCTTTTGAGGTGGCGTATATGAGAGCAGTATAAAGAGGTGGGTCCTCTACTTTTTTACACAAATGTCTGAAATAAGTGAACAACAAATCCACCTCATTCTGGGGGGAAAACACAAGTAACTATGTGAATGAAGAGTCTCGAAAGGTGATATTCCAAAAGAGTGTCATTGCCACTTTAATCAAAAAGGAACCTGTAACAAACACTGTCAAGAGTTGTCGAAGGTTGCAGGGAGAGGCAGCAAAGTTACAGCATTCACAAATGTAAATGACGCAACATTTGGCCCATTGGTGGTGTTTGTCGAGATCCAATAAAGAGAGAGAATGAAGCCACAAATCAACAGACATAGCTCTTCAGAAATGGCAGGTGCTTCAAATGAATACCTCCATCAGTATGAGCAGTGAGCCCCATCACTCAGGAAGTGCATATTCAATTATTGTGTTACATGACAATATTGCCTTATGTATCCTATCATGTATTATTATCATCTATGCAAAAATAGTCTCCAAACAAGGAATTGAAAAATATGTCAGATATTATCTCCACCATACAGTACCCAAGCCTAAAATCTCATCATTCGAACTGTTACTTTGTCAGAGAGGTAGAACAAGTAACATGCCTAAACAAGTTATGTATTAGATTAGGATAAAGAAAATCTGAGGTCTAATTGACCAACAGAATATTATTATTAAGAAGATCCCCATGCTAGGGCACAGATATCCTGGTACGGCTTAATTAATAAAACATTAGCACCTCTCAGAGAGTAGTTTTAATAACCACTGCCAGTATTGTATCCAGAAAATAGACCAATGATATCTTGCTTTTCTAGTCAATACAGTGGTAGTTTATATTGCAGGATCAATATTTGTGCAGGTCGATATTTGTGATCCTGTTCTTGGGATATGCAATCCCTCTGAAGGAAATGACAGAACTGGGTCTTGCATGGATCATAACCTGAGGAAACAGAAAAGGTAAAATCCATGGGCGGGAGCCAAGATTGACTGATTGAAGGATGTGCAGAGGGCAAAACTCCCACAACCCTTTGGAAAAACGAAATAGTTACATGGGAAACATCTAAGATAGCCTTTGACACCCCTTTGAATGAGAAAACTGTGTCCTAATCCCAAAAAACCTGCTCAGCTCCTTCATCAAAACAGGAATAACACTAGCAATTGTTTTTTGTACACCAATATTTGTTGATATTTTATGTAATCCTATCAATTCAATTGAATTCAGAACACTTTATTCGATTAAAAATAACAATCAAAAAAATCACTATGGATGAGCCATTTCGACTGTGTGTTTCATGGTGGCAAAGATGGCATGTGGGGGGTTGTTGTGGCCATTTCTCTCCCCTCTCTTCCTCCCCCACAACTGCCCCCTCTGTTCCTTTTGTCCCCATCTTGTACTCAGTAGATTATTCCTCTTCACTTCCCACCCTTTTTTTGGCTAGGGTGTATGGGAGGGTCTTTTATCTTGGTAAAATGCAGAAACGCTTTTGTTTTTTTGCTGCTGTTCCTTATTTCTGTATAGGATTTGCAGATTTTTGCTGTTTTTATTTTGTGCACTTGAACAATCATTCTGTTGTTGCACTGAGTGCTTTGCAAGACGAGTCCAGCCCTGTGGGGCACCACTACGCCAGTAATGTTCCACTGTGCTTTACTGTTGTGCCAATTACAAATAAAAACATGTTTTTAAAAAAATCAAAAAAGTCAAAATAAAGCTTAAATTGAAATTGAAATAAATAAAAACAGATTAAAACATCATAGAGATGCATTGATGCACAATTGATTTAAAGAAAGACCCCACAGCAAAGCATACATCAAAATTGTATAACATTTGTAAAAAAAATAAAGCAGACCTCCACCTGTTCAGTTTATACGTCTTAAGCACTGATATTAAAAACTGTTTTGTATAAAATAAATAACATCTACAAAAAAAGAAGTACATTAATGTCTTGTCAGAGAATCCATCACATAGACAAATACAAACTGAATCCTTCTTATATTGGCCCAGAGGGAAAGATATTAAACTTCAAACTGCAGCAAGCCTAAATCTCATCAAAAGGCCTTTCACACAAGCTCCAAATTCCTTAGGAGATAAGGTTCAATATTCATGGATGTCTGTCCGGATTATAGTATAGAATTTTATGGTAGGTTTATTGAGTTCATTATCCTCTTTAAGTGTGCACCTCTTATCAATAAAGGACTTCTTGACTCAGGCATTATCTAACTTGCGTATTGGGGAGGGATTCATATATAAGGAAGGCCTATTCAGATTCATCATGGCAGCTTTAACATATGACAGACTAAGTATTTTATATCTGTTGTCACATTTCAAACAATCAACAATAACATCTTGATTGAACACTGCATGTGGATTATTCCATAGACCCAGAGATCACTCCACAACACCCAGCATGTCCACATCACACACACACCAAAAAAATACAAACGCTCACAGTCACCCACACAACAGACACCTATAGAACACACAGTAGATACAGCACACACACCTCTCACTTCCACTTCCTCTACCTCCCAAACCTAACTCCCTCCCGATCATCCTCTCCATTTTCCCTGTCAAAGTGTTTCTGTTTGCTCTTGTCCTTAGCCCTGTGAAATCTGACCCCCTCCCAAAGTCCAAATAACCTCACCCAAAGACCAACCCATCCCTTCCACATCCCAATCCAACCCTGAAAAACCATACCCCTACCCCATTAAACCCAGCCATACCCCTAAGAAAGCCAAGAAAACCCCTCCCAAAGCACAACCCATCCCTTTCACATCCCAATCCACCTCTGAAAAACCAGATCCCCACCCCACTAAACCCACTATACCCCGAAGTATTCAAAGGAAACCCCTCCCAAAACCAACCCATCCCTCCCTACACCGACCCCCCCCCCCTTCCAAGTATGATCTTCGAGGTGCTTGCTAAGCCCAATGGATGCCCCTTTGTGAGGAGGTTCCCTGGCAGTGTCAGTAAGGGCAAGTTTGGTGGTACAGTGTTGTGCTGTGGCACAGATTTCTGGAAAGGACTGGCCATTGGCCTTTGTTCTAGCTGACGTTTTTCATCCGTTCATTAAAAACTTTTCATTGTTTGGAAGACATCAGTCCTGCCATTACTTTTCTAATTATTTGATGTCATTGGATAGGTAGTGATGTGTGACTACAGTTGTGTTTGTTGCACCCCTGATTGCTGATCCAGTTGAAGTGGTTAGTATGATCTGACATTGGACCCAGTGCTGGATTTCCAAAGGACAAAGGGAAATGTTGAATAGATGTCTGTGTGGGATGAAATCCAATTGGGCTTAACATTGCACTGGGTGCCATATTATATGGTAAGTATTTCAGCCTGGCCTGGCCAATGTCGACATAATTTAGGGTACATTTCTCCCTAAAATGTAAGTTGGATATGTGTGTGATGTGTTCAAGTTAGATATTTGTTTATCCACACATGGAGGGTGTTATATTGTCATATCCTTGTGGACATTTGGGTTCACTTACACAACATCGATGTAAAAAATATTGATGTAAAAAATATCGATGAACAAATATAGACTACAAAAATACCGACTCCCTATACGTAAACAGGTAAGTACAAAAATATCGACAACAAAATATCGATGTAAAAAATATAGTTGTACAAAATATCTATTTCTATATATAAAAAATAAAATAATAAATATTAAATCAATTAAATAATGAAATAATATTTACAAAATAAATTCAATTTAATATACATTTTAACAAAACATAAATACATTTAATTAAAAAGAAGTTAAACACACAAACATAATAATTAATATATATATTTACTTTAAAACAAATAATAAACTATTTTATAATTTTATAATTATATGAAAATATATATATATATATATATATATATATATATATATATATATATATATATATATATATAAATGCAAAAACAGAAGCAGAGAACTCTGGGTAGTTCTCAAGTTTAGGTGGAAAGCAGCTCCAGGAAGAGCACTCTCAACACCAGCGACACTCTAAATTTGCTCACCTCAAATGTCTGCTTTTCTATCAAAGTTTTTAAGCATAGGATTAGCGCAGTGCTATCCACGCCGAGATAGAAAGGAACAAAGTGGCATATTAGCAAGACCGGCGATAAAATTATCGCCGTTTTAGCGGCAGGAAACTGCTGCTAAAACGGCGATAATGGACTTGCTAATATGCGTTATAGAATTCCAATAGAAGCCCAGGTTAGATGTGCAGGACATCTAACCTGGGCTTCTATTGAATTCCATAACGCATATTAGCAAGCCCATTATCGCCGTTTTAGCTGCAGTTTCCTGCCGCTAAAACAGCGATAATTTTATCGCCGGTCTTGCTAATATGCCCCAAAGTCTTTTGCCATTTTTACAGCAAAGTCTTTAAGCATAGGATTAGCACAGTGCTATCCCTGCCGAGCTGTAAAATGGCCAAAGCCTTTTACCACTCCAGGCACAGTATTACAGCTTTGGATTGGTAAAATACCATCCAAGCCAACCTGAAATGAATAAAAGCAACCCCTGACACGTGTTTCACTCTCGTTAGAGCTCTTCAGAGAGGTATAGCTTTGTCCAGACACAAGGGAGCACCCAGTATAAGTCAAAACAAAACCCTTTCAGACATAGAGTGACGAATAAATTATGCAAAAACAGAAGCAGAGAACTCTGGGTGTTCTCAAGTTTAGGTGGAAAGCAGTTCCAGGAAGAACACTCTCAACACCAGCGACACTCTAAATTTGCTCACCTCAAATGTCTGCTTTTCTATCAAAGTTTTTAAGCATAGGATTAGCGCAGTGCTATCCACGCCGAGATAGAGAGAAACAAAGGGGCCTATTACCAACAGCGTGCGTTAATTAACGCAAACCACGCTTAGCGTGGATTTTTTTATCGCTGGATTCGTTTGCGGAGATAACGCGTTATTAGCAACGTTTTATCTCCAATGCGATACAAATCCAGCGATAGCGGCGATTCCCAGCATTAGCGCGATAATTCCTTGCGATAAATTCCCATCGCTAAGGAAAAACTCGCTAATAGGCAGGTGGGGACTTAATCGTAGAATCCACCTCCCATAGACTATAATGGCTAAGTCAGGTTTCTAGCAGGTGTTAAAATCCAGCGCTAATCGGGGTTAGCGCACATTTTTTTATCGCTTCGCGGGCCTTGCTAATAGTGTGAAGTTGTGTTTGCGACTGTCTGCGTGTATTTTTAGTGAGGAACGCCCACTTTGCATGTCATTAGCGATAAATATCGCTGACATGCAAAGCGGTAAAAAAACGGGCGCTAATGCCCGAAAACTGTCGCTAACTGCTGTTAGAGACAGTTTGCTAATAGGGCGATAAAAATATCGCCGCTTTAGCGGCAAAAAGTGCCGCTAAAGCGGCGATAGTGCCCTTGCTAATATGCCCCAAAGTCTTTTGCCATTTTTACAGCAAAGTCTTTAAGCATAGGATTAGCACAGTGCTACCCCTGCCAAGCTGTAAAATGGCCAAAGCCTTTTACCACTCCAGGCACAGTATTACAGCTTTGGATTGGTAAAATACCATCCAAGCCAACCTGAAATGAATAAAAGCAACCCCTGACACGTGTTTCGCTCTCGTTAGAGCTCTTCAGAGAGATATAGCTTTGTCCAGACACAAGGGAGCACCCAGTATAAGTCAAAACAAAACCCTTTCAGGCATAGAGTGACGAATAAATTATGCAAAAACAGAAGCAGAGAACTCTGGGTAGTTCTCAAGTTTAGGTGGAAAGCAGCTCCAGGAAGAGCACTCTCAACACCAGCGACACTCTAAATTTGCTCACCTCAAATGTCTGCTTTTCTATCAAAGCTTTTAAGCATAGGATTAGCACAGTGCTATCCACGCCGAGATAGAAAGGAACAAAGTCTTTTGCCATTTTTACAGCAAAGTCTTTAAGCATAGGATTAGCACAGTGCTATCATTTCTGAAACATCCTGCAGGCCTTTTTTCCCCCAAGGTTACACAGTTTCCTAACTGCTCATACGTCTGCTTCCTCCACTCTACCCTTGTTTTGCCCTTTTTGTGGGAAGCACATATCTCCACTCTTTTATTTCCACCCCTCTGCGTCCCTTCTCCTATGCCCAAGTAATTCCTTGCTTGTTCCCAATCAAATGTGTTCGTTTCCCTTGTCCCCTACTCCAGTGTATCCAAATGACCTCTACTCTTAGCTGTACAGCTGTGATTTTAAAACTGTCTATACCCGAACAACACCACCACACCAGCACTACTTGAAATCTATCACAAATACCCCTGTCTATAACATATTACCTCCACTCCTGCCAATACCATCTTACCACTAACACTGCCTATACCTTTGTACGTCATCCCTACCTATATACTTGTAGATCTACTACCTGTCTATACCATAGTAGCTATACCCCTGCCTCTACCCAAACCCCCTGCTCTATACTCTGGTACATTTAACCCTAACTATACCGTAGGACCTCTACGCCTACAGTGTAATAGTTCTATCCCAAGCTACACCCTAATACCTAGTAAGTTCTTCCACTGTGACCCAGCAGCCATGTGGTGAACCAACCGAAATGACTAGAGTTTCCGACAGCAGAGCCAGTAGAGAAATGAAGAGGACAAACCACAAGTTTGGCAGTATTAGAGCACCGCGAATTTATTGAGGTGCTGCTGTGCTGCATACATAAATGATGCCCTGTGTCTTCATTTCAGTTAGTTCAGTCTTTGCCTAATGTAAAATCTCAATACTATTATTCATTATGTCCAACCTTGCAACAGCTACATTTTTTGCACTTTTTCCTGAGAACTGGTGCTTCTTCAATTTCGGTTTACTGAATAGAAAGTTACAACCATAAGAAGGAAGTTCAACTCGAGAGGAAATAGATCAAAACTTTTAAAATAAACTAAGACACAATTTACCACTGCTTCAAAATGGTTAGCACTGTAACACCCGATGGCAAGATCTGTTAAGTACTAAAAAGTGTAATTTACATGTTTTACGAGAAAGAGCTCAAAGGGTCAAAATACTTACAAGCGGAAGGCCAACAAATGAAAAATAGGAGCTCAATAGAAAAGGTTCATTGCGTACCAGAGAATGTGCATAAGATCAACACTTGTGTCTTTCGTGCATAGCTATGTTCAGCTCAAGCGTTGGTTCAGCTCCCCCCACTTTGAATTATGCTCTGTGAAGTTTTAACAAACAAAGTTGTTTGGCTCAATAATAGGCCAATATAATAATACAATATGATATCTGTCTGCCTATTATAGAGACAAACGGGGACTTTGTCATCAGAAGCTATGCCAATTGAGGGGTACAAAAATACATCACCAAATCATTTTCATTCCATTACAAAGTCAAGTTTTGCCTCTTTTGCATGGGCTGTTTCTCTTCATTAGACTTTCTGCTTTCATGGGCATGCCGCCCTATCAACAACATGCCGTCTTTGTGGCTTACTTCTGGAGTCGCTATCTCACCTGCTTTGTATATGCCTTGTGTTAACTCATGAACGCAGAAGGTTTCTCCATCACTGCGTGATCACACAAGGGAGACAGACAATACAGGGTGCTGTCGTTTTCTTGTTGAGTGATGCCCACCCACAAGTAATGTCCAACTTGACAAAATTCTTGGACAGAGTGGACAAAACTTTAAGGAATTTAGCCACACGCCCAACCCCTCTTAGGGACCCAACCAAGGTGTGCACCTAAAGTCATGACAATAGTTAGTACATGGCACTTTAAGATTCAGCACTTTAGAATAATTTCTTGGGTCATGACCAAATTCTTCCTCTATTAACATCAATGAAATGTTTTTATGTTTAGCTCCAAAAGCCTTAAATTAATACCTGCACCTCAACCACTAATAGTAACCTGTCTCTCTCATCATCTTTTGTTCACTCTTTGTTGAATCTCATCTATCTTGCCTTTCCAGAAATATATTATCCAGATTCTGATGTCGGAAAAATCTTTTTAGTACAGCTGCTTGTGAATTCTGCATTTTTAGTAATAGCGCAAGGCACGTTATGACTCTGCACTTTAGTATAACTTATGGTCCTTGACCAATTTCTCGTTTTTAGAAAGCATTAACAGTAATGAAACACCACTATGCTCACTGCAGACGCTTTAAACAATCAACAGTTGCCCCATAAGCTCTGTTACTAGACCAGTCTACCCCGAGGTCTTTACATCCTCTCGTTACAGTTATTGGAATCTGTTATGTGCTTATTCAGTGGGGGACTCAATCAGATTTTAGTATTTGATGTAAATTCCCTGCAAAATGTCTTGACACTCGATAGATGTTTTCTTATAATGGCACGTTATGTATCACAGATGTTCTAACCTTTCGAGAACTGGCTGTGAAGTACAAGTTGACACTGCTTTTTATGCATTGATTTTATTCTTTTATATTACCATTTTATGTTGCTGCCACTTTAACGGACTTGATTGTCTGAACAAAGTATTAAACTCTGTAACATATACAATACATTGAACATTGTTGGGGGTAGGATATTAGCACTCACCCCATTGTAGGGTATTTCCCCAAATTCGAAGATTTTTCGGTTGATGATAAAGACTGTTCCACACGTCCACCACATGATCACGGGCCAGATATAACAACATTTTGCGCTGTGTTTGTATCAGAAAAGTGATGCAAACCAGCACAAATTGTTTTTTTGTTATTTACCTTCCACCGCAAAACTTGTTTTGTGCTGGAAATTGACTAAAAGTAATGTAAAGAAGCACGAAGCACTGCTTTGCATTACTTAGCGTCAAGGGGACTATATTATTCAGTGGGACTCAGTCTGATATTAGCATTTGATGTAAATTCACTGCAAAACGACTTGACACTCGATTGATGTTTTCTTATAATGGCACTTTATGTATCACAGATATCCCAACCTTTCAAGAACTGGCTGTGATGTACATGGTGACACTGCTTTTTATCCATTGATTTCATTCTTTGATATATTATTAGCGTTATGGATACTCTCCTCCTAGACATAGCTGTATGTCGGTTATTTTCAGTTTTTATAGAGTACATTGTAGGCCCATGATTTAATGGGCTTTCGTGGTTCACACAAGGATCTATGTAGTAGTTAGTCAGTGTGGTCCATTTTAAAGTCTACCACAGTGAGCCGGGTTCGTTTTCATTTGTGTTAATAATAGTAATTTTTTTTTTTTAGATAGCCCTTAACCTTCAGTTCTGCCATTTAGCTTCATTGTAAATAACAGGTGCTGCTGTTACTAACTTAGGGGTCGATTACGATGTCGTTAGGAAAGCATTCCGACCGATTCGGTTCCGGAATGCTTTCCGAACGACTCGGATCGAGGGAGTCCGACCGAGTGATTTCGATGCATCCGGATGCTTCCGAACACGATTCGGTCGGACTCCCATTGACTTCAATGGGAGCCTGTGTTTTGAACGAGAACACTGGCTCCCATTGCAAAAAGGGGTGGTTGGGTTGAAAAGGGGGGTCTCATGGGTATCCCCACGGGCCAGATTCGGAAGGTCCCAGGTGAAGGGGGGCTTGCTACGGCCCCCAAAGTCAGATTCCAGCAGCTGATTCGTTTTGGAACAACCGATTCAGAAAGGATGTACGAATCTGACATCCTAATCGCTCAGCTGGAAACGTGCTCCATAGACCGCTACGATTCAGATCCAAACGACTCAATTACTCCTAATGCCTTTCGGAGCCGAGTCGGACAGTTCAAACACTTCCCAGCCATCGTAATTACTCGTTGGGAAACGTGTCTGAGTCGGTCCAAAAGGCGGGATCCGAATCAGATTCGGACTAATCGAATGCCGTTCAGAGCCTTTCCTAATGACATCATAATCCACCCCTTAATAGTATGCAGCTGACCAACCTCGGAAGGATGAAATGCTAAGTTGAGATTGTCTGGATTTCAGTCTGCAACCCTCAGATCACTAGATGTCAGCAGTGAGTGTTTTAAGTTCTCATTTAGAATTGGCCTGGTGACCTTCCAGCCATCTAGGTCAGCAACACAACTTTCAGTGCAACCGCCAGCACAATGGTCGCCATCAAATCAGAACAATCTGCTGAGCGTGCGCAACATTGTTTTGGTTTGCTCAGGAAACTCCAAAGCGAGAGGCTTTTTTTTTAAAGAAAAAAACAGTTGCCCTAATGTGGCAGATTTTTTTTTTCTTTTCGTGCACATAGTGGTTATTTATGGTTTTCCCTTCCACTGATCTCCATGGCATCACATGGCTATCCTAGGCACGAAATCGAGTGATGGTCGCTCGTCTTACATAAGGTGGACTGACTCTCAGTGTGACATGGCGGCCCAAGGGTGGTTCAACTGTCAAGGGTCTGCAATGGTGCAGACAGCAGGGTAGAAACTCTGTTGTTCCCCTGCCTTTAAAGAGATGGGAATCACAAGTTTCGTGGGGTAGATGATGAACTGGCAATTTATGAGGGGTCACTTGCTTTGCGAATCTCTAAATCAGCCCCACCCAACTCTTTAAAAGTTCTTTCAAATTCCACCTGAGGCATTTTGACATCAGTCACCATGAGCCTTTAAAATAGAGGGGTAGGGTCCTTCTGATGCCAGCAGACCATTAGCCCCAGCAGGACACTAGCCCTCTATCAGCATAGTTATAGAAGAACATTTTTCTAGAATGTCTCAAAAAGCCCTCGCAGGAGGAAGGTCGAGAACGAAAGGTTAACAGCAATTTATCAGCTGGAATGAAATCCTGTAAACCGCACATGTGCGGCAGTTATTTAAGTGATACAGGCAGGGTATGCAGGGCTTTAAGTGGGATGAAAAAACTGGGGGGTCTCTCAAAGGGGCGTGGCCAATGTAATTAAAGGCATGGCTTAAAAACATCTAAGCTAAAAATCTGTGCTTAGCATAGTGTGCCGCCTGACTTGTATTTTGCTGTTTCTGTCATTGCATCCAGGTATATGATACAAGTAATATCATACCTACAACAAGTCAGGACTATTGGCTTTGTTAATGGTTGTTAGTTGCATAAGATAAATAAGCAGCAACTATGGCTATTATATAATATTGAAAAAGTTTCCACTTAAAGCCCTGGTGACACCACGACAATGTTCCTGCTCCTGAGTTTCAAAAACAGAAGGGAAATCTAGAGAGAAAATGACTCTCTTTAAAGGATTTCCCTTCCCCTACAATGCTCTCCTGGCATGACCTCATGCCGTTGCTTCTCCACTAGTGAGAAGTGAGCAGTGTGAGCACGCACACATCGATGTGCCTGCTGTCACTCCAGTCCGGGAAAAAACCGACCGCCTGTGCCAGGGCACAAAGCAGAGCCCGACAGAGACCCGTTTCGAGGCTCCCTTTAAAAAACTGACGGTGCTCAGCACCAGTGAGACCCGGCCCACTTAAAGCCCTGAGGGTATGTAGGTATCTCATGATTCAATTACACCTTTCCCTGTGGCAGACACGTTCCTCTGTGAATGATGGGTTCGGCTGCCAGATCAAGAGGATCTTTTGCACTGGTGCATATGTGTGTTCAGTTTAATTTCCACATGCAGGCCGTTTGCACATATTATGAAATAGCAAGTGAGGCCAAGGTTCATTTTTCCCCATCTGTGCAGCACACCTGAAGCTGTATTATAAAACTATGCACAAGTGCGCACAGACATGGTGTAGCTAGACCTTTTGCCGCCTGTGGCGGTCCCTGTGCTTGGCGCCCTGCGGCGGCCGCAGGTAAGGGGGGGGGAGACGACATGGAGACAGACGACGACTAGGGTAAAAGTGCCTCCCTCGCCTCCAAAACTCTTGCCGCCCGGGGTGGATCGCCCCGATCTCCGCCCTTGCTATGCCACTGCGCACAGATGTAGCTAGCAGATTTCCATCGGTTTTTTCAAGAAATCGCTCTGTCTTCTTCATAGCCTTTTCTTGAAAAAAGGACACCCGGTGACTTTCCACGCTGCAATATGGAATTGTTATTCAAATATATTCCAATGCTAATGTCAGACTCATCATTTTAGGCAGGGCTCGAGTCGGGGTACCACGCGGGTGGACGGCGTCCCCCACTTATTTTACCGGGAGCTCGATAACTGGAGCAAATGGAGCCACACATTCACTCTTTGGCCTCTCTGGGGCGAGATCGGAGCTCATTCAGAATGCTGCTCACGCGCTGGCTTCTCTGATGCAATCGCATCTAAGGGGTGAGCGAGGGGAGGCAATGAGTCTGAGGGTGCAAGCCACCTTTCGTGACGTCACTTCCTGTCGTGACGTCAGCGTCTCCCCACTTCTTTTTTTAGGACTTGTGCCCTGATTTTAGGGAACTCTTCTAGAGTGAATATGCCAAGTCTGGGTGTGGTTACCACATGGTCAGCGAAAGTTATGAGAAGCACAGTCTCTATTCAAAAGGGTACATGATCTACCACGGCCATTGTGATTCGGTTCCTGCAGGCAGTGGTCAAGCAATGGTACTTTAAGAGATATTGGGCCAGATATACGACCCTTTTTTGCGGCCGCAAATGGGAGAACCTCTCATTTGCGGCCACAAAAAGGGTAATAGCATGTACAAATGCTATTTTGCGAGACCCTGACTCGCAAATTAGCATTTGCGACTCTCGCTATTAGGAAGGGGCGTTCCTTCCTAATAGCAAGTCAACATGCTATGTACTAGTGTTTTGCGACCGCATTTGCGCCCGCAAAACACTTGCAGTTTACCACCTACTTCAAGTAGGTGGTAAACCACTCGCAAAGGGGAAGGGGACCCCTTTTAACATGCATAATAGCGCCTCGCAAATTTCGAGTCGCAAAAGACTCGCAATTTGCGAGGCGCTATTTTGCGCGTCGTACATCTGGCCCAATTATTATGGACATGTGAAGTGGGCTGTCACCAAAGAGATCTCTCCGTGCTAAGTATAAGGCAGGTAGAAGGGGTAAGTGAAAGTCCTGTTAGAAAGACCCAGACCCGAAGGTAGGTCTTAAGAGAGATGTAAGGGAGTACCAGAGAGATGTAACAAGAATGGAGACAGAGCTGCTGCACGTGGACTCACGGAAACAGAGAGTAATTGGAGTCTAGATGATCGATGTGGGTGGCGAGAAAGTAACGGATGAGGCCTTTGGAGGTAAAGAAGGGTGAGAGCTGCAACTGGGCCAATGAACCATGCAAAGAATTTTGAAAGAAATGATGGCCTGGACCAGCAGCCACTGGAGCTTGCAAAGAAGACGGTGAGTGGCTCTAGAGAACATAGAACAGATGTTATCAAGGAAGCTTCCTGGTTCTGAGCAGGTTGAAGTTGATTATTAATGAAGCTTTAATGCCCGCAGTAACTGCTGTTGCAGTAGTCAAGATGTGACCCTATCAGGGTGCTTTCGGCAGCACGTGCATGCCTCCCAGGGTGAGACGGGAAGGACTATGCAAAGCTTGTGCAAGGGTGGGAGGGCTCAGCGTCAGAGACCTCGGTTCGACCATGACCTTGAGGCTTTTAACCATGGTGGAAAGCCTGGGACAAGGGCCAACGTTAGATTGTCAGAGACAGGCGTTCCAGAGGTGAGAGTTCCCATCGACCACTAGCAGATCTGTCTGTCGGTCTTAAGATTAAGCCAATGTTTGTTTATTCATTTCTTGACTTCAAGCAGACAGTTTTGTAGAGAATGGATGTTAGAGTGACTGGAGAGTTTAAACGAGATCTGGCTGTTATCCACATAAGAACAGAAATTCAGGGCACATGAGGGGACACTTTTAGATAAAGGAAGCACATAGAGATTGTAAAACTAAGGGGAAAGGGTGGGGCCTTGCGGAACACACTCAGGAGTTGGAGGGGAGGGGGCAAGGGTAGCACTTTGCATCTGATTGAAAAGAGAAGTGAAACCAAGACAGTGCAGTGTCATCAATACCTACATTCTGATGTTCAAGTAAGAGAAAATTGTGTTTGACAGTCAGAGTCAAATGCAGCTGTGAGATCCAACAGAATGAGGGCATTGACACTGCTGACATAGGAAGCCAAGCAGAGACCAAAGAAGATGATCAGTTCATTGCTACGGTTTGGAGGACATTTGGCTCAGGTGTCACGTATTACTTTTTATGTTTCTCATAAGAAGAATAGTTGACAGGACAGGCATTGTTACAGGCAGATCTTTAACCCCTTCGCTGCTAGGCCTTTTCCCCCCCTGTGCTAAGCCTTTTTTTGGCTATTTGGGGTAGTTCGCGCTTAGGCCCCTGTAACTTTTTGACTACATAAGGTATCCGCGCCAAATTTGCGTCCTTTTCTTCCAACATCCTGGGGATTCTAAAGGTACCCAGGGTTTGTGGATTCCCTTGGAGGGGACCCAGAAATTAGTCAAAATACAGCAAAATTTTGGGTTTTTGGGGAAAAATGGGAAAAAAGTGCTGCAAATGAAAGCATCTGGGTTTTTCCCTGCAAATGATATCAAAAAAGGGTTTGTGGGGCTGAAATCACCATTTTCCCAGCTTTTAGGGAATGCCAGACTTTTGTCAGAAAACCCCAAAAATGTACACAGTTTTGGCATTTTTCTGGGACATAGCCTATTTTTGCTATTTTTTGTGCTTTCAACCTCCTTCCAGTTAATGGTAGAAATGGATATAAAAGCAATAATGGATCCTGGAAAGCTATACATTTTAGTAAAGTAGACAACATTCTGAATTCAGCAAGGGGTCATTTTTGTAGATTCTTCAAGTTTTCTTTATAGAAACTAACAGTTAGATATAGGAAAAATTAAAAATTAGTTGGAAAAAACAGCCTTTTGTGTCAACGTTTTCACCTGTAACTTCTTCTAATTATGACAGCTCTTTGAAAGCAATATACCGTTACATCCGCGGGACCTTACTGGTTGTGGGGATATATAGGACTTGTAGGTTCACCAAGAACCCGACGAACCCAGAGACAATAACTGAGCAGCGACTTGCAATGGTTTTTTATTATGTACCGGGTATATAGCAATTATTTTGGGAAAATGTATACATGGAAAAATTGTTATGAAAGACACCTATGTATTTCTGAAATGGGAACAAAATGTAGATTTTAGAAACAGTAGATATTTGCACATTTCCGAAATTGGGAGTACCCATAATAGCATGAGAATTATAGGTCATTTTTCAAAATGACTTATTTTTTACACATTGTCTTTCATTTGGAAGGCAGAAATGCATCGAAAGTCAATAGGTAATAACAGTTGCTCTACAATTCTGTGTTACCCTAAGTCTCCCGATAAAAATGGTACCTCACTTGTGTGGGTAGGCCTTGTGCCCACAACAGGAAATGGCTCAAAATACAACGTGGACGTACCACATTTTCACAATGAAAAATTACCCTTTTTTGCAAAGTGCCTAGCTGTAGTTTTTGAACCCTAGCTCTGCGGGCACTTAGGAAACCAAGCAAACCTATACATTTTTGAAAACTAGACACCCAGGGAATTCAGGATGGGGTGACTTGACTGGCTCTCACCAGGTTCTGTTACCCAGAATCCCTTGCAAACCTAAAAAGTGGCAAAAAAAACACATTTTCCTCACTTTTCTGTGGTGGAAAGTTCAGGAATCTGCGTGGATCCACACAATTCCACCCACCCCGCGTTCCACAAGGTCTTCCGAAAAAAATGGTACCTCACTTGTGTGGGTAGGCCTAGTGCCCGCGACAGGAAGCAGCGTAAAACGCAACGTGGACGCACCACATATTCACAGTGAAAAATGACCCTTTTTTGCAAAGTGCCTTGCTGTAGTTTTTGAACCCTAGCTCTGCCGGCACTTAAGGAAACCTAGCAAACCTATACATTTTTGAAAAGTAGACACCCAGGGGAATCCAGGATGGGGTGACTTGACTGGCTCTCACTAGGTTCTGTTACCCAGAATCCCTTGCAAACCTAACAAATTGGCAAAAAAACACATTTTCCTCACTTTTCTGTGGTGGAAAGTTCTGAAATCTGCGTGGATCCACAAAATTCCACCCACCCCGCGTTCCCCAAGGTCTTCTGAAAAAAATGGTACCTCACTTGTGTGGGTAGGCCTAGTGCCCGCGACAGGAAGCAGCGCAAAACGCAACGTGGACGCACCACATTTTCACAGTGAAAGATGACCCTTTTTTTGCAAAGTGCCTAGCTGTAGTTTTTGAACCCTAGCTCTGCCAGCACTTAGGGAAACCTAGCAAACCTATACATTTTTTAAAAGTAGACACCCAGGGGAATCCAGGATGGGGTGACTTGACTGGCTCTCACCAGGTTCTGTTACCCAGAATCCCTTGCAAACCTAAAAAGTTGGAAAACAAAACACATTTTCCTCACTTTTCTGTGGTGGAAAGTTCTGGAATCTGCGTGGATCCACAAAATTCCACCCACCCCGCGTTCCCCAAGGTCTTCCAAAAAAAATGGTACCTCACTTGTGTGGGTAGGCTAGTGCCCGCGACAGGAAGCAGCGCAAAACGCAACGTGGACGCACCACATTTTCACAGTGAAAAATGACCCTTTTTTGCAAAGTGCCTAGCTGTAGTTTTTGAACCCTAGCTCTGCCGGCACTTAGGGAAACCTAGCAAACCTATACATTTTTGAAAAGTAGACACCCAGGGGAATCCAGGATGGGGTGACTTGACTGGCTCTCACTAGGTTCTGTTACCCAGAATCCCTTGCAAACCTAACAAATTGGCAAAAAAAAAACATTTTCCTCACTTTTCTGTGGTGGAAAGTTCTGGAATCTGCGTGGATCCACAAAATTCCACCCACCCCGCGTTCCCCAAGGTCTTCCAAAAAAAATGGTACCTCACTTGTGTGGGTAGGCCTAGTGCCCGCGACAGGAAGCAGCGCAAAACGCAACGTGGACGCACCACATTTTCACAGTGAAAAATGACCCTTTTTTGCAAAGTGCCTAGCTGTAGTTTTTGAACCCTAGCTCTGCCGGCACTCAGGGAAACCTAGCAAACCTATACATTTTTGAAAAGTAGACACCCAGGGGAATCCAGGATGGGGTGACTTGACTGGTTCTCACTAGGTTCTGTTACCCAGAATCCCTTGCAAACCTAAAAAATTGGCAAAAAAACACATTTTCCTCACTTTTCTGTGGTGGAAAGTTCTGGAATCTGCGTGGATCCACAAAATTACACCCACCCCGCGTTCCCCAAGGTCTTCCGAAATCAATGGTACCTCACTTGTGTGGGTAGGCCTAGTGCCCGCGACAGGAAGCAGCGCAAAACACAACGTGGACGCACCACATTTTCACAGTGAAAAATGACCCTTTTTTGCAGAGTGCCTAGCTGTAGTTTTTGAACCCTAGCTCTGCCGGCACCTAGGGAAACCTACCAAACCCACACTTTTCTGAAAAGTAGACACCTGGGGGATTCCAGGGAGGTATGGCTTGCGTGGATCCCCCAATGTTTTCTTACCCAGAATCCCCTGCAAACCTGACATTTTGCTGAAAATATCCCTTTTTTCACACATTTTTGTGTGGTAAAGTCGTGGCATCACGGGGCTGACACAAATTTCATACCACCCAGCGTTCCCCCAGGTCTCCCGATAAAAATGGTGCCTCACTCGGGTGGGAGGCCCAAGTACCCGCGACAGGCAAGGGCCCACAACGTATTGAGGCGACCTCAAAATGGCCCATCACAAAACGACCTGGTTTTGCAAGGGGGTCCCATGACGTTTTGGCCCGGGGCTCGGCGGCCACCTAGGGAAACCTACCAAACCCACACATTTCTGAAAAGTAGACACCGGGGATTCCAGGGAGGTATGGCTTGCGTGGATCCTCCAACGTTTTCTTACCCAGAATCCCCTGCAAACCTGTTATTTTGCTGAAAAAATCACTTTTTCACACATTTTTGTGTGGTAAAGTCGTGGCATCACGGGGCTGACACAAATTTCCTACCACCCAGCATTCCCCCAGGTCTCCCGATAAAAATGGTGCCTCACTCGGGTGGGAGGCCCAAGTACCCGCGACAGGCAAGGGCCCACAACGTATTGAGGCGACCTCAAAATGGCCCATCACAAAACGACCTGGTTTGCAAGGGGTTCCATGACGTTTTGGCCCGGGGCTCGCGCCACCTAGGAAACCTACCAAACCCACACATTTCTGAAAAGTAGACACCCGGGGATTCCAGGGAGGTATGGCTTGCGTGGATCCTCCAACGTTTTCTTACCCAGAATCCCCTGCAAACCTGTTATTTTGCTGAAAAAATCACTTTTTCACACATTTTTGTGTGGTAAAGTCGTGGCATCACGGGGCTGACACAAATTTCCTACCACCCAGCGTTCCCCAGGTCTCCCGATAAAAATGGTGCTTCACTCGGGTGGGAGGCCCAAGTACCGCGACAGGCAAGGGCACACAACGTATTGAGGCGACCTCAAAATGGCCCATCACAAAACGACCTGGTTTTGCAGGGGGTCCCATGACATTTTGGCCCGGGGTTCGGCGGCCACCTAGGGAAACCTACCAAACCCACACATTTCTGAAAAGTAGACACCCGGGGGATTCCAGGGAGGTATGGCTTGCGTGGATCCTCCAACGTTTTCTTACCCAGAATCCCTGCAAACCTGTTATTTTGCTGAAAAAATCACTTTTTCACACATTTTTGTGTGGTAAAGTCGTGGCATCACGGGGCTGACACAAATTTCCTACCACCCAGCGTTCCCCAGGTCTCCCGATAAAAATGGTGCCTCACTCGGGTGGGAGGCCCAAGTACCGCGACAGGCAAGGGCCCACAACGTATTGAGGCGACTTCAAAATGGCCCATCACAAAACGACCTGGTTTTGCAAGGGGTCCCATGACGTTTTGGCCCGGGCTCGGCGGCCACCGACGGAAACCTACCAAACCCACACATTTCTGAAAAGTAGACACCCGGGGATTCCAGGGAGGTATGGCTTGCGTGGATCCTCCAACGTTTTCTTACCCAGAATCCCCTGCAAACCTGTTATTTTGTTGAAAAAATCACTTTTTTCACACATTTTTGTGTGGTAAAGTCGTGGCATCATGGGGCTGACACAAATTTCCTACCACCCAGAGTTCCCCCAGGTCTCCCGATAAAAATGGTGCCTCACTCGGGTGGGAGGCCCAAGTACCCGCGACAGGCAAGGGCCCACAACGTATTGAGGCAACCTCAAAATGGCCCATCACAAAACGACCTGGTTTTGCAAGGGGGTCCCATGACGTTTTGGCCTGGGGCTCGGCGGCCACCTAGGAAACCTACCAAACCCACACATTTCTGAAAAGTAGACACCCGGGGATTCCAGGGAGGTATGGCTTGCGTGGATCCCCTAACGTTTTCTTACCCAGAATCCCTGCAAACCTGTTATTTTGCTGAAAAAATCACTTTTTTCACACATTTTTGTGTGGTAAAGTTGTGGCATCACCGGGCTGACACAAATTTCCTACCACCCAGCGTTCCCCAGGTCTCCCGATAAAAATGGTGCCTCACTCGGGTAGGAGGCCCAAGTACCCGCGACAGGCAAGGGCCCACAACATTTTGTGATAGGCAATTTTGATGTCGCCTCAATACGTTGTGGGCCCTTGCCTGTTGCGGGTACTTGGACCTCCCACCCGAGTGAGGCACCATTTTTATCGGGAGACCTGGGGGAACGCTGGGTGGTAGGAAATTTGTGTCAGCCCGGTGATGCCACAACTTTACCACACAAAAATGTGTGAAAAAAGTGATTTTTTCAGCAAAATATCAGGTTTGCAGGGGATTCTGGGTAAGAAAACGTTGGGGGATCCACGCAAGCCATACCTCCCTGGAATCCCCCGGGTGTCTACTTTTCAGAAATGTGTGGGTTTGGTAGGTTTCCCTAGGTGGCCGCCGAGCCCCAGGCAAAAACGTCAAGGGACCCCCCTTGGAAAACCAGATCGTTTTGTGATAGGCAATTTTGAGGTCGCCTCAATACGTTGTGGGCCCTTGCCTGTTGCGGGTACTTGGGCCTCCCACCCGAGTGAGGCACCATTTTTATCGGGAGACCTGGGGAACGCTGGGTGGTAGGAAATTTGTGTCAGCCCTGTGATGCCACAACTTTACCACACAAAAATGTGTGAAAAAGTGATTTTTTCAGCAAAATATCAGGTTTGCAGGGGATTCTGGGTAAGAAAACGTTGGGGGATCCACGCAAGCCATACCTCCCTGGAATCCCCGGGTGTCTACTTTTCAGAAATGTGTGGGTTTGGTATGTTTCCCTAGGTGGCCGCCGAGCCCCAGGCCAAAACGTCATGGGACCCCCTTGGAAAACCAGATAGTTTTGTGATAGGCAATTTGAGGTCGCCTCAATACGTTGTGGGCCCTTGCCTGTCGCGGTACTTGGGCCTCCCACCCGAGTGAGGCACCATTTTCATCGGGAGACCTGGGGAACGCTGGGTGGTAGGAAATTTGTGTCAGCCCTGTGATGCCACAACTTTACCACACAAAAATGTGTGAAAAAAGTGATTTTTTCAGCAAAATATCAGGTTTGCAGGGGATTCTGGGTAAGAAAACGTTGGGGGATCCACGCAAGCCATACCTCCCTGGAATCCCCGGGTGTCTACTTTTCTGAAATGTGTGGGTTTGGTAGGTTTCCCTAGGTGGCCGCCGAGCCCCAGGCCAAAACGTCATGGGACCCCCTGGAAAACCAGATCGTTTTGTGATAGGCAATTTTGAGGTCGCCTCAATACGTTGTGGGCCCTTGCCTGTCGCGGTACTTGGGCCTCCCACCCGAGTGAGGCACCATTTTTATCGGGAGACCTGGGGAACGCTGGGTGGTAGGAAATTTGTGTCAGCCCTGTGATGCCACAACTTTACCACACAAAAATGTGTGAAAAAGTGATTTTTTCAGCAAAATATCAGGTTTGCAGGGATTCTGGGTAAGAAAACGTTGGGGGATCCACGCAAGCCATACCTCCCTGGAATCCCCGGGTGTCTACTTTTCAGAAATGTGTGGGTTTGGTAGGTTTCCCTAGGTGGCCGCCGAGCCCCAGGCCAAAACGTCATGGGACCCCCTTGCAAAACCAGGTTGTTTTGTGATAGGTAATTTTGATGTCTCCTAAATAGGTTTTGGGCCCTTGCCTGTCGCGGGCACTAGGCCTACCCACGCAAGTGAGGTACCATTTTTCTCGGAAGACTTTGGGGAACGCGGGGTGGGTGGAATTTTGTGGACCCACGCAGATTCCAGAACTTTCCACCACAGGAATGTGAGGAAAATGTGTTTTTTTGGATGAATTTTTAGGTTTGTAAGGGATTCTGGGTAACAGAACCTGGTGAGAGCCAGTCAAGTCACCCCATCCTGGATTCCCCTGGGTATCTAGTTTACAAAAATGTACAGATTTGCTAGGTTTCCCTATGTGCCAGCTGCGCTAGGGTCCAAAATCCACAGGTAGGCACATTGCTAAAAAAAAGTCGGAGCCTAGTGGGCTTTTTGCCACCCTGGGGGGAATCGGGGGAGGGGTTTGTCCCGATATGCCCCCACAGGGGGCAGAAAGACTGTGGCTATTTTTTGTGGGGGTGGGGACATTGGTATGAACATTTTGGGCAGCCCCCACCCCCACGCATAAAAAAAGCCTGCGTACTCGCTGGCGCCTAGTGGGCTTTCTGCCCCCCCAGGGGGCAGATCAGGGGCCACTGCCACCATCTTCCCTCCCGGGGGGCAGGAAGACTGGAATTTCTCTGGGGGTGGGGTGGGGGTATTGTCATGCCCATTTTGGGCAGCCCCTACCCCTAACCCTACACTAATAAAAGAAAAAAATCCATGGTTTCTAGTGTGCTTTCTGCGCCCCCCGGGGGTGCCAGATTGGGGGCTACAGCTCCATCTGCCTCCCGGGGGGCAGACAGACTGTCATTTTTGTGGGGGGGTGGGGGCATTGGCGTGCCCGTTTCGGGCAGCCCACACCCTAAAAACAATTGCGCAAAAAAAAAATCCCTGGTGGATAGTGGGCTTTCTGCCCCTCTGGGGGGGCAGATTAGGGGCTACTGCCCCCATCTGCCCTCAGGGGGCAGAAAGGCTGTAATGGTGGCGGGGGTGGGGGCATTGGGGTGCCCATTTCGGGCAGCCCCCACCCTAAAAACAAATGCGCAAAAAAATCCCTGGCGTCAAGTGGGCTTTCTGCCCTCCCCGGGAGCAGATTGGGGGCTACTGTCCCCATCTGCCCCCAGGGGGGCAGAAAGGCTGTAATGGTGGTGGTGGGGGCGTGGGGGCATTGGCATGCCCATTTTGGGCAGCCCCCACCCTAAAACAAATTGTGCAAAATAAAATCCCTGGCATTTAGTGGGTTTTCTGCCCCCCGGGGGGGCAGATTGGGGGCTACTGCCCCATCTGCCCCCCAGGGGGGGCAGAAAGGCTGTAATGGTGGCGGGGGGTGGGGGCATTGGCGTGCCCGTTTCGGGCAAGCCCCCACCCTAAGAAAATGGTGCGAAAAAAAATCCCTGGTGTCACGTGGGCTTTCTGCCCCCCCGGGGGGGGGGCAGATTGGGGGCTGCTGCCCCCATCTTCCCCCAGGGGGGGCAGAAAGGCTGTAATGGGGGCGTGGGGGCATTGGTGTGCCCGTTTCGGGCAGCCCCCACCCTAAAGAAATGGTGCAATAAAAAATCCCTGGCGTTTAGTGGGCTTTCTGCCCCCAGGGGGGCAGAAAGGCTGTAATGGTGGCGGGGGTGGGGGCATTGGCGTGCCCGTTTCGGGCAGCCCCCACCCTAAAACAAATGGTGCAATAAAAAATCCCTGGCGTTTAGTGGGCTTTCTGCCCCCGGGGGCAGAAAGGCTGTATTGGTGGCGGGTGGGTGGGGGCATTGGCGTGCCCGTTCGGGCAAGCCCCCACCCTAAAAAACTTCAAAAATCAAATCCCTGGTGTTTAGTGGACTTTCTGCCCCCCCGAAGGGGCAGATTAGGGGCCAATGCCCCATCTGCCCCCCAGGGGGGGCAGAAAGACTGTAATGATTGTGGGGGGTGGGGGCATGGGCATGCCCGTTTTGGGCAGCCCCCACCCTTATTTTTACTTCCTAAAAAAATCCCTGGTGTCTAGTGGGCTTTTTGCCCCCCGGGGGGCAGATTAGGGGCTACTGCCCCCATCTGTCCACCAGGGGGAAAAAAGACTACATTTTGCAAAATTAAATTGGGGGAGCAAAGGCCCTTGCCCAAGGGGCCGCTCCCCCTCCCTGGTGTCTAGTGGGTGGATCCCTGCTTGGGGATCGCCCTCCTGTGGCGATCCCCAAGCAGGGATCCACTGGGGAGGGGTACCATTGGAAAGGGAGATTCTCCCTTTCCAACGATACCTCTCCCGTCTTTCTACGTGCTCAGGGGCTGAGATAGCCCCCTGAGCACGTAGAAGGAAACTGAAATGAGCCTCTTGGCTCATTTCAGTTTCAGTTTCACTGAAATGACATCAGCGCGACGTGCGCGCCGATCGTCATTTCAGGGAAACCAGGAGCCTCGGGAGCTGGGGAAGCTCTTCCCCAGCTCCCGAGGCTCTTGTGGCATTAAGGAATCCCTCTGGTGCCCGCACCAGAGGGATTTCCCAGGCGATGTTTCATGACGAGCTGGACTCGTCATGAGCACACGAGCACTGTGTGCCATGACGAGTCAAGCTCGTCATGAGCATCGAAGGGGTTAAAACAGGAGGGTAACAGTGCCAGCTTTGAAGGAATTTGGCACCATACCGGAATGATGACTGTCCTAGAGGAGGGCTGTGGATGTTTTTCCACAGAAGAAGAAACCACACTTGGATAAAGTTAGAGGAAGAACTTGATTTACAGTTATTGAGGAGCATTTCTAAGTCCTCTGGAGTTAGAAGATTCGAAGGTTCCCATAAATAGGATAAGATACAGTTAAGGATCAGGAACACAGAAGTTTCTTGGAGATGGGATCTCTAATATTGACTATCTTACAAGCAAAAAATGAATCAATTTAATTGCTGTAAGGATGGAAAGAGGGGCAACTGGGTTGAGATGAGACGTATTAGAAAGCTTGTCTACAATCTTGAAGATTTCCTTTATGTTTATTTTTAGAGTTTAAAACTCCAGTCAGGATTTTGCAGGGTTTAAGAGAATCCGTATATCCTCAAAATAGAGTTTTAACTTAGTTTATGCAAAAAGTGAACTAATTCAAATTAAAGTGGGCATTTTGTATTTGGTATTTGTTGTTGGCAGATTTAGAAAAGCATGGCTGAGACTGCCAAGGGAAGTTCTTGCCTTGGCGCAGCACTTGGAAACCTTGTACAACCTTCTACTGTTCAACAGGAACTTTTTCTATACCCATTTTCTGATGTAACAATCAGCTAATTTTGCAAGATTTCTGTGGCCTAAAAATTAATGCAACTCTGCAAAAGAGTGAAACAGGACAGGCTGTGGTACAACATAAATGTAACACACTTCATATTGCTCATCATTGTTACCTTATGTCCAACATTTCAGTGATTTTAATGATGCAGAACCCACCCACACCATCCATCTCTGAGGAATTTATTAGAAGGACCTGAGTGCAGCTCTTGTGTCCAATAAATTGTTTTTCAAAATTACTTCCACAACATGAAAAGGAAATCTGGCAATGAAGATCATCCCCACTGCTCTTTGTTGTGTATACTTGGAGCAACAAATCGAACTATGGTGTCCTGTAGACCACAAGACTGTATTAATGCATAACTTCCTAAGCCTTCCTTAACCCTTTCGCTGCTAGGCCTTTTCCCCTCTGTGCTAAGCCTTTTTCTGGCTATTTGGGGTAGTTCGCGATTAGGCCCCTGTAACTTTTTGTCCGCATAAGCTTTCCATGCCAAATTTGCACCCTTTTTTCCAACGCCTTGGGGATTCTAAAAGTACCCAGGGTTTGTGCATTCCCCTGGAGGGGACCCAGAAATTAGAAAAATTACAGCTAAATTTTGGGTTTTTTTAAAAATGGGAAGAAATTGCTGCAGAAGAAAGCATCTGTTTTTTCCCTGCAAATGGCATCAACAGCGGGTTTGTGGTGCTGAATTCACCATCTTCTCAGCTTTCAGGGACAGGCAGGCTTTTGTCAGAAAACCAAAATGTTCTACTCAGTTTTGGCATTTTACTGAGACATAGCCTATTTTTCCTATTTTTGTGCTTTCAACCTCCTTCCAGTTAGTGGTAGAAATGGGTGTGAAACCAATAATGGATCCCACAAAGATATACATTTCTGTAAACTAGACAAAATTCTGAATTCAGCAAGGGGTCATTTGTGTAGATCCTATGATGTTTTATTTATAGAAACTAACAGTTGAAAATAGAAAGTTTTGAAATTGAGTTGAAAACACAGCCATTTTTGCCAACAAGTTCACCTGTAACTTCTTCTAAGTATGACAGATTTTTGTAAGCAATATACTGTTACATCCACTGGACCCTTCAGGTTGTGGGGATATATAGGACTTGTAGGTTCAACAAGAACCTGAGGAACACAGAGCCAATAACTGAGCTGTGTCATGCAATGTTTTTTCAATGTGTATCGGGTATATCGCAATTCATTTGGTAAAATATAAAGAGTGAAAAATAGGTACCAAGGAAACCAATATATTTCAGAAATGGGAACAAAATATAGAGTTTATAAGCAGTGGTTTTTTTGCACGTCTCCAAAATGGTGGGTACCCATACAAGCATGTGAATTAGGGGTCATTTTTCAAAATGACTTATTCTTTTACAAATTTGCTTACATTTGGAAGGCAGAAGTGCAAAAAAAGCCAATTGGAAATAACACTTGTTCTACTATTCTGTGTTCCCCTAAAACTCCTGATAAAAATGCTACCTCACTTGTGTGGGTAGGCCTAGTGTCCGTGAGAGGAAACGGCCCAAAACGCAAAGTGGACACATCACATTCTTCCAGTGAAAACGGACCCTTTTTTAAAAATGTGCCTAGCTGTGGATTTTGAACCCTAGTTCAGCCGGCACATAGGGAAATGTAACAAACCTAGACATTTTTGAAAAGTAGACACCCAGGGGAATCCAGGATGGGGTGACTTGTGTGGCTCTGCCCAGGTTCTGTTACCCACAATCCCTTGCAAACCTCAAACTTTGTAAAAAAAAAAAAAACTTTCCTCACATTTCTGTGATGGAAAGTTCTGGAATCTGCGTGGATCCACAAAATTCCCCAATGTCTCCCAATAAAAATGGTACCTCACTTGTGTGGTTAGGCCTAGTGCCCATGACAGGAAACGGGCCAAAACGCAACGTGGACACCACATTTTTACAGTGAATCTGACCCTTTTTTTGCAAAGTGCCTAGCTTTGGATTTTGAACCCTAACTCTGCCAGCACCTAGGGAAATGTAGCAAACCTATACATTTTTTAAAACTAGACACCTAGGGGAATACAGGATGGGGTGACTTGTGTGGCTCTCACCCGGTTCTGTTACCCAGAATCCCTTGCAAATTTCAAACTTTGTAAAAAAAAATACATTTTCCTCACAATTCTGTGATGGAAACTTCTGGAATCTGTGTGGATCCACAAAATTCCACACACCCCGTATTTCCCAAAGTCTCCCGATAAAAATGGTACCTCACTTGTGTGGGTAGGTCTAGTGCCCGTGACAGGAAACGGCCCAAAACGCAACGTGGACACACCACATATTTACTGTGAAAACTGCCCCCTTTTTTTCAAAGTGCCTAGTTGTGGATTTCGAACCCTAGCTCTGCCGGAACGTAGGGAAACCTAGCAAACCTATACATTTTTGAAAACTAGACACCCAGGGAAATCCAGGATGGGGTGACTGGTGTGGCTCTCACCAGGTTCTGCTACCCGGACTCCCTTGCAAACCTCAAACATTGTGAAAAACCCCACATTTTCCTCACATTTCTGTGATGGAAAGTTCTGGAATCTGTGTGGATCCACAAACTTCCACCCACCCCACATTCTCCAAAGTCTCCAAATAAAAATGATACCTCACTTGTGTGGGTGGGACAAGTGCGCGTGGCAGGAAAGGGCCCAAAACGTTTTGTGGAGACATCAAAATTACCTATCACAAAACGACCTGGTTTTGCAAAGGGGCTCACATGGGTTTTTGGCCCCGCGCTCGGCAGCCATCTAAGGAAACCTACAAAACCCAGACATTTTTTAAAACTAGACACCCGGGGGAGTCCAGGTATGTATGGCTTGCATTCGCCCCCCAACGTTTTCCTACATAAAATCCCGTGCAAACCTCAGATTTAGTTGAAAGAAATCAAATTTTTCTCAAACTTCTGTGTGGGAAAGTTGTGGGATCACTGGGCTGACACAAATTTCCTACCACCCAGCATGCCCCCAGGTCTCCTGATAAAAATGGTACCTCACTTAAGTGGGTGGGCCAAGTACCCACGACAGGCAAGGGCCCAAAACGTATATTGTGGAGACATAAAAATTACCAATTACAAAACGACCTGGTTTTGCAAGGGGGACACCTGCGTTTTTGGCCCCGGGCTCGGCAGCCATCTAGGGAAACCTACCAAACCCACACATTTCTGAAAACTAGACACCCGGGGGAGTCCATAGAGGTTTGGCTTGCGTGGATCCCTCAACGTTTTCCCACCGAGAATCCTCTCAAACCTCAAATTTAGCTGAAAAAAATCACATTTTCCTCACATTTCTGTGTGGGATCACCGGGCAGGCACAAATTTCCTACCATTCAGCATTCCCCTCAGTTTTCCGATAAAAGTGATACCTTACTTGTGTGGATGGGCCAAGTGCCTATGACATGAAAGGGCCAAAAACATGTAGAGATTGAGGGGGGCCCAAAGCGGGTCCAGAAGGGCAGTTTGTTTATACGTTTTTAGGCTGACGCTACTTTGGGCACCCACACAAGTGAGGTATCATTTGTACCGAGAGACCAAGGGGAATGCTGGGTAGTAGGAAATTTGTGCCTGCGCCGTGATCCTACAACTTACCCACACAGAAATGTGAGGAAAATGTGACTTTGTAAGTAAATTTGAGGTTTGCGGGGGATTCTTGGTAAAAAAACGCTGAGGGATCTATGCAAGCCACACTGCCAGCCAAGAGTCAGTACATGCACACCACCATCCATGCACACCACCAGCCAAGTGCCAGCCATGCACACTGCCAGCCAAGCGCCATCCACACACACTGCCAGCCAAGCTCCATCCATGCACACCGCCAGCCAAATGCTATCCATGCACAAAGTCAGCCAAGCAATATCCACGCACACCGCCAGCCAAGCACCAGTCCATGTACACCGCCAGCCTGCACACACCATCATCAAGCGCGAGTCCACTGACACCATCAGCCAAGTGCAGGTCCACACACACTGCCAGCAAAATGCCAGCCAAACTCCAGTTCACACACACACAAACTCTCCCTGGTTTCTAGTGGTTCTCTGCCCACGCTTGGGTGCAGATGAGACTAAAAATATCACTGAAACAGCAAAATGTGTGCCTAAAAAAAGGGAGCAACCCTTGCCTATGGCGCTTCTCACTGGTATGCCCATAAACATATCCCTGGTGCCTAGTGGGCTTTCTGCCCCCCCCGGGGAGGCAGATAAGGGGCTATTGCCCCGATCTGCCTTCTGGGGGACAGAAAGACTCTTTTGGGGGTGAGGGCATTAGCATGCCCATTCTCTGCAGCCCCCACCTCTACTTATAAAAGTATTAAAAAACTACAAAATATCTGGTACCTAGTGGGCTTTCTGCCCCTCCGGGGGGCAGATTAGGGACTATTTCCCCCATCTGCCTCCTGGGGAGACATAAAGACTCTGGCTATATTTTATAGGTGGGTGGAGGCATTGGCATGCCCATTCTGGGCAGCCCCCACCTCTACATATAATAGAAAACATAATTCCTGGTGCTTAGTGGGCTTTCTGCCCTCCCACGGGGGCAGATAAGGCGCTATTGCCCACATCTGCCTCCCAGAAGGGGCAGAAAGACTGTGGCATTGTTTTTGGGGTGTGGGGCATTGGCATGCCCATTCTGGGCAGCCCCCACTCATACATTTAAAAAAAAGAAAAGAATCCTGGTGTCTAGTGGGATTTCTGCCCCCCGGGGGGCAGATAAAGGACTACTGCCCCATTTGCCTCCTGGGGGGGACAGAAAGACTTTGGCAATTTTTTGAGGGGGTGGGGGTATTTGCATGCCCATTTTGGGCAGTCCCCACTCCTACGTATAAAAAACAACACAATCCCTGGTGCCTAGTGGGCTTTCTGCCCCCGGGTGGGCATATCAGGGGCTATTGCCGCCACCTGCCTCCCGGGGGAGGCAGGAAGACTCTGGCAATTTTCTGGGGGGAGTGGGGGCATTTGCGTACCCATTCTGGGCAGACCCCACCCCTACGTATAAGAACAACAATCCCTGGTGCATGGTGGGCTTTCTGCCCCCTCCGGGGCAAGCCAGGGGATATTGCCCCCATCTGCCTCATGAGGGGGAAGAAAGACTGTGGAATTATTTAGGGGGTGGGGCATTGGCATGTTCATTTTGGGCAGCCCCCACCCCTATGTACATAAAAAAATCCCTGGTGCCTAGTGTGCTTTCACAGGGGCTATTGCCCCCATCTGCCTCCCGGGGAGGCAGAAAGACTCTGGCAACTAATCACTGGTGTCTAGTGGGCTTTCTGTCCCCCTTGGGGGTAATTCAGGGGCAAAACTGTGGAATATTTTTGGGGGGTGGGGGCATTAGCATGCCCATTTAGGGCAGCCCCACCCCTATATACATTAAAAAAAATCCCTGGTGCCTAGTTTGCTTTCTGCCCCCCCCCGGGGGGGGGACAGATTGGGGGCTATGGCAATTTTACGTATAAAGAAAAAAACTATTCCTGGTGCCTAGTGGGCTTTCTGCCCCCCCGGGGCAGATCAAGGGCTATTGCCCCCATCTGCCTCCTGGGGGGACAGAAAGGCTGTGGAATTGTTTTTTGGGGGTGGGGACATTGGTATGCCCATCTCGGGCAGCCCCCACCCCTAAATACAATAAATAAAATAATCCCTGGTTCATCTAGTGGGATTTCTATCCCACAGGGGGCAGATCGGGGGCTATTGCCCCCATCTGCCTCCCGGGGGTGCAGAAAGACTGTTGAATTTTGCGGGGTGGCTATCTCGGGTAGCCCCCACCCTTAAATACAATTAAAAAAAGAATCCCTGGCATCTAGTGGGCTTTCTGCGCCCCCGAGGGGCAGAAAGACTGAATATGCGCAAGAACAATTGGGGGGAACAAAGGCCCTTGCCCAAGGGGCCGCTCCCTCCTCTCTGGTGTCCAGTGGGTGGATCCCTGCTTGGGGATCGCCCTCCTGAGGCACTAGAGAGGGTACCATTGGAAAGGGAACATTCTCCCCTTTCCAACAATACCTCTTCTGTCTTTCTACGTTTTCAGGGGGTTGAGATACGTAGAAATTGAAACTGAAATGATCCTATCGGCTCAGTTCAGTTTCGGTTTCAGAGAAATGACGTCAGCGCGAAGTCCTTCCCCAGCTCCCGAGGCTGTTCAAGGCTCAAAGAAATTCCTCTGGTGCCCGCACTAGAGGGATTTCCAGTGCCATGTGTGCGGACGGCCAGGAGCCGTCCGACGCACATGAGCACTGGTGCGTCGGACGGCTCCCAGCCGTCCGACGCACCGAAGGGGTTAATAGTTTGTGGCCTAGGACAAGCCAAGCTGTCACAATGGCAATAGCTGCTACCCTCCTTCCCATTGCTCCCCATGCTTGTTGCAGAGGTCTTGTGCTTCACTCTGAGGTTTTTTATTCCTGTTGTATGATCCCCTTGGCATGTACTATTTCTTCCAGAGCCGTCTTTCCTTTTCTAGCCTCCTGTACTCCATCTGTAGTGTTTAGACTTAAAGTCACCTGAGGTGAAATTATTGGAATATGCATCCACACTGCACACTGCTAACTTTTCATTAGGTAAGGTTTTCTCTCAGTAACAAATTGTCCCCTTCAATGCTCTATTTATAATATAGCATTAGGGCCCGCCATTGCGAGTTCTACCAGCCATTAAAGGCCCGCTCCAGCGGTTGCCTATAACAAGTGAGCGGGCCTTTAATGGCCGGTAGAGCCCGCTACAGAGGGCTCTAAGGCTATTAGAACATTCCGCCCCTAGAGGGCAGAATGTTCTAATTTGTAAAACAAAGGCCTCACAGCAACAACTGTGAACAAATATTGGAATGTTGGAGCTCCGGTCTTCTACCGGCCATTAGAAGCCCAGAGCACTCCATTGTTTTTAATGGAGCTCCCAACAATCCAATGTTCTAACGTTGATTACATTTGTATATAGCATACAGACCTCAGAGAATCCACGCACTGTAGAAACAACAACATTGAGAAGGAGAAGCTATACAAAGAACATCACATCAAAAGGAATGAAAGGAAAAGAAGAAATAAAATAAGCAAAGGGAGAAATGTAGCTAGAAGCAGAAACAGCAATAATTACTAGGTTGGGGAGCATATTAATTGAGAAATTGGTTGAATAAGCAAGTTTTGAAATTTTGTCAGACACTAATCAGATATTCACGATGCTGCTTTGGGAACCCACATCTAGTGGGGTGTCCTTCTGGTGATTTAAGGCCTTCCTAGCCACTTTTCGCACAACTGACAGAGGGTAGTTTAGGTAGGTCAGACTTTCCATAGTAATAGCATTTTTTGTTTTGCTAATAGCTTTGGCGCCGTTTGACAATTCTTCATGAAACTTTCCAAGAAAAATCATTTCACCCGGCTCAACTACTACCTAGAGAGTTTTGCGGTGATCTGCCATGTGGGATCCAAGAAAAAAAGGAGGTCTCAAAATACAATTTCCTCAGGCAATTCCCTATATAACTTTAGACATGGCTACACCACTAATGGCTGAATGGAATTACACCAAATCTAGCAGACAGCTAGATAATTACCCAGAAAGCGTCCTTATTGTGATTGGGTGTAAATCCATGCAGTAGTTTTTGAGAAATTAAGGTTCAAAATGTATAGCTATCTGGACAGTTGGGTATATGGAAGTCCTGCGTGTGTCTCGCGGGCATGCAACTTCAAACAATGGAGCAATTTGATTGGTCCAGAGAGTATTTTTTCCTGTCAGCCATCATGCTCTTGTGGGAGCAAGATCAGGCCTCGAAAAATCTACTCACCCACTCACAATTGCGAGTAAAATTTTATCAGGTCGAGCTATTTTTGGCACCTAACAGTCCCATCTGGCCAGTAAACTTAGTAACATTTTTATGATTTTTTGAGGCATAAAGAGACTCCTATGGGTCCTCCTGGAAATCGCACTCTAAATGGCTGGCCGCAACATGAAGAGAAATGGTGTGGCTGCCATTACAGGACACGGGGACTGAAAATAAAAAACAAAAAATAAAGTGTAAGTGGGCAGAGTAGGGGTACTCTATCCCCTGGACCTTGGGATGGAGGTCCCATAGAGACCCCTCAAGGGCCTAAAAAAAAAATATTTTTGGCTGGGTTCTCAAAGGAACACAGGGGCTTCCACTGCTTCCCACTGGATCAGAAAACCGTTTAATAAAAAAGGGCTGTGGGTTTCTGTGGTGGACTGGCCATGTATGGCCGGTTGGCTCTGCAGCTAACCCACACATTGCACAGTCAAAGGGCTTGGGCAATGGGGAGGTCATTGGTGGAGGGTTGGACGCAGGGCTTGGCCTCAAGTCAGGGCCTGTGTCCAATGCCATGCTGTATATGGCCTTCGGATTTGTGCAGCAGGGGGTTGGCTGTCTGTGGAGGGACTTTCTGCAGTCTAAGCCTTGCAGCCAACCCACGATGTGCATGCCTTTGTCGGTGCACAGAGGGGTGTGGCCACATGTGGGTGTGGATGCAGGGCCTGCTGTTGCCAATCATTGGGCATTGTTTTGGCCATGTCTGGTGGGAGATGGTTTCCCACAGGGGATTGATATAATTCTATGGCAATAAAATATTACTTTAAAAATGTGAAAATGAAGTTAGGTATGGTAAGAATATATTACTTTACATTAGACAAATTTTAGAAATTCACTGAAAAAATTAAAGTTTAAAGTGACGTTATAGTTATTTGAAAATGTCAGGTTTAACATAACATTTTAAACTAAAAAAACTGCTGAAATACACCGGTTATATTGAACATAATTAACTATTCCTATCCCCCTCGCCATACACTGGGTATGACCTCAAATATTACATCATTCATGGCATATTTTATGACATTATTGATAACATCAATGTAACATCTGAAATGACATCTTTGACAACAAAATATATATATATATATTTATATATATATATATTCACTGAAAAAACCATAGGTTTTAGGGACAGTTATAGTTAGTTGGACATTGCACTCGTACAAAACCCGTGAAATTCCCCTGTTATAGTTAGTTCAGCTAACTATAACTCGCGCCCCGCAATGCACTGCTGATGACGTCACATATTACATCACTCATGACATGGTCAGTGACATCACTGATGACATCACTGATGACATCTCAAATGACATCACTGATGACATCACTGATGACATCATCCAGTGACTGTGTGTTTCTGTAAAGTTTAAATATGTTTAATATATATAGGGAAAGGCGTATTGAAGAATGAGTGGGTGTATGTGTCTGAATGGATGATTTAGTACGTGAGTGACTGACTCTACAAGTGAGTGATTAAACGTATCTTACTGAATGCATGGGTTAGTGACTAAACTGTGTGAATGTCTGTATCCGTCTGTTTGTTGGTGTGTAAGTGGATGCATGGATTTGCGAATAGCTACATGAGTGTCTATATGGGTTATTGATTGGTTCTCTGAGTATCTGTATGGCTGCCTGAGTGTTTGTGTGGGTGGGGTGTGTGTGACTCTATACATAGATGTGTGAGTGGGTGATTCACTGGGTGCATGATTTCAAGAGTGCATCTGTGATGGACTGCTTGGGTGGGTGAGTGTGTGTATGGGTGTATTAGTGAGTGAATGTATATCTCAGTGGTACATGTGCGAGTAACTACATATGTAAAAGGCAGTATATATGTGTGTTAGAGTATTTAAATGGCTATAAGTGAGAGTGTGTTATTGTGAGAGTGGCTGTATGGATGCGTGTGTGCTTGTATCAGTTATTGTATAAGAGCGTAAGAATGTGCTAGTATTTGTATGAGTAAGTGAGCTGGTGTGTGTATAACTGTATAGGTGAGTAAATGGGTGTGTGATTAATTTTTTGCATGACTGACTAGGTGTGTGAGTACCTCTATGGATGAGTGGCGGTGTGTGAGTGTTTATATAGGTGTATGAGTGCATATGATAGTCCTGTACTGAGTGACTGTAAGTATGAGTGACTGTACAGGTGAGTGAGTGGATGTGTGTGTAGACCTAAGAATCAGTGAGTGGGTATGTAGTTTTTGGTGTTGGAGTGTCTATGGTTTTGAGAATGGCAGTCTGTAATTTAGAGTGGGTGTATCAAAAGTTATATTAGGGTGTGAGAAGATGCATGGAATTATCACATGGATGATGTCATCAGTGATGTCATTTGAGATGTCATCAGTGATGTCATCAGTGATGTCACTGACCATGTCATGAGTGATGTAATATGTGACGTCATCAGCAGTGCATTGCGGGCGCGAGTTATAGTTAGCTGAACTAACTATAACAGGGGAATTTCACGGGTTTTGTACGAGTGCAATGTCCAACTAACTATAACTGTCCCTAAAACCTATGGTTTTTTCAGTGAATTTCAAAGGTTTTTTAAATGCTAATTTCTAACTATAACGTGTCTGAAACCTATGGTTTTTTCAGTGAATTTCAAAGGTTTTTTAAATGCTAATTTCTAACTATAACGTGCCTGAAACCTATGGTTTTTTCAGTGAATTTCAAAGGTTTTTTAAATGCTAATTTCTAACTATAACGTGCCTGAACCCTATGGTTTTTTCAGTGAATTTCAAAGGTTTTTTAAATGCTAATTTCTAACCATAACGTGCCTGAAACCTATGATTTTTAAGTGAATTTCAAAGGTTTTTTAAATGCTAGTTTCTAACTATGCCAACAGAAGTAGGACATGTGAAGAAAGAAGAAAAAACGCACAGAAAGAAGCAAAAGATGTGCAGAAAGAACCAACAGAGGAGCAGAAAGAGGCCTTGTTGCAAAATCATCCTGTGCCCACAACTTTTTCAGACGGGTACTGGTGGTAACTGACTCTGACTAACCAGAGCCAGTGCGCGTTTGCACAGTGGTGAAGGGAGGGGGCCTGAGGTGACATGTGTGCAAACGCGCCCCGTGGCGCGTTTTAAGTTGCGGGATTAAGTCCCCTTGAATCCTGAGGGTCCCTGGGGCCCAACTAGCCCTCCAGGTACCTACAGTTAGGACCACAGAGCTGAGTTGCAGAGAGGCGTTCCGAGGCCACGCACTTTTTTCACCTCTCTGCAACGCAACTCTGTTGTGCTTACTGAAAGTACCTGGTGGGCTAGTTGGCCCCCAGGATTCAAAGGGAATTAACTCCCCAACTTAAAACGCACCACAGGGCGTGTTTGCGCACATGTCACCTGAGGCCCCGCCCCTCCCTTCACCACTGTGCAAACGCGCCCGTGGCGCGTTTTAAGTTGGGGGATTAGGTCACCTTGAATCCTGAGAGTCCCTGGGGCCCAACTAGCCCACCAGGTACTTCCAGTAAGCACCACAGGCCTGCGTTGCAACGCCTGTAACAAATTGTGCAGTTGTGTTTAGGTAGTGAAGAGGGTCGTGCAGGGGGTAGTGTTTTAGGGTTTAGGGTAGTGCAGTGGTGTTTGTGTAGTGTAGGGGGTCATGCTGGGGGTAGATTTAGGGTTTAGGGTAGTGCAGTGGTGTTTGGGTAGTGTAGGGAGTCGTGCTGGGGGAGTGTTTTAGGGTTTAGGGTAGTACAGTGGTGTTTGGGTAGTGTAGGGGGTCGTGCTGGGGTTAGTGTTTTAGGGTTTTAGGGTTTAGGGTAGTGCAGTGGTGTTTGGGTAGTGTAGGGGATACTGCTGGGGGTAGTGTTTTAGGGTTTAGGGTAGTGCAATGGTGTTTGGGTAGTGTAGGGGGTACTGATGGGGGTAGTGTTTTAGGGTTTAGGGTAGTGCAGTGGTGTTTGGGTAGCGTAGGGGGTACTGCTGGGGGTAGTGTTTTATGGTTTAGGGTAGTGCAGTGGTGTTTGGGTAGTGTAGGGGTTCGTGCTGGGGTAGTTTTTAGGGTTTAGGGTAGTGCAGTGGTGTTTGTGTAGTGTAGGAGGTCGTGTTTTAGGGTTTAGGGTAGTGCAGTGGTCTTTGGGTAGTGTAGGGAGTCGTGCGGGGGTATTGTTTTAGAGTTTAGGGTAGTGCAGTGGTCTTTGGGTAGTGTAGGGGGTTGTGCGGGGGGTAGTGTTTTAGGGATTAGGGTAGTGCATTGGTATTTGGGTAGTGTAGGGGGTCATGCGGGGGTAGTGTTTTAGGGTTTAGGGCAGTGCAGTGGTGTTTAGGTAGTGTAGGGGGTCGTGCTGGGGGAGTGTTTTAGGGTTTAGGGCAGTGCAGTGGTGTTCGGGTAGTGTAGGGGGTCGTGCTGGGGGAGTGTTTTAGGGTTTAGGGCAGTGCAGTGGTGTTCGGGTAGTGTAGGGAGTCGTGCTGGGGGAGTATTTTAGGGTTTAGGGTAGTGCAGTGGTGTTCGGGTAGTGTAGGGGGTCATGCTGGGGGTAGTGTTCTAGGGTTTAGGGCAGTGCAGTGGTGTTCGGGCAGTGTAGGGGGTCGTGCTGGGGGTGGTGTTTTAGGGTTTAGGGCAGTGCAGTGGTGTTCGGGCAGTGTAGGGGGTCGTGCTGGGGGTGGTGTTTCAGGGTTTAGGGCAGTGCAGTGGTGTTCGGGCAGTGTAGGGGGTCGTGAAGGGGTGGTGTTTCAGGGTTTAGGGCAGTGCAGTGGTGTTCGGGCAGTGTAGGGGGTCGTGCTAGGGGTGGTGTTTCAGGGTTTAGGGCAGTGCAGTGGTGTTCGGGCAGTGTAGGGGGTCATGCTGGGGGTGGTGTTTCAGGGTTTGGGGCAGTGCAGTGGTGTTCGAGCAGTAAAGGGGGTCATGCTGGGGGTGGTGTTTCAGGGTTTAGGGCAGTGCAGTGGTGTTCGGGCAGTGTAGGGGGCGGTGCAGGGGGTGGTGTTTCAGGGTTTAGGGCAGTGCAGTGGTGTTCGGGCAGTGTAGGGGGTGGTGCAGGGGTGGTGTTTCAGGGTTTAGGGCAGTGCAGTGGTGTTCGGGCAGTGTAGGGGGTCATGCAGTGGGTGGTGTTTCAGGGTTTAGGGCAGTGCAGTGGTGTTCGGGCAGTGTAGGGAGCGGTGCAGGGGGTGGTGTTTCAGGGTTTAGGGCAGTACAGTGGTGTTCGGGCATTGTAGGGGTGGTGCTGGGGCTGGTGTTTCAGGGTTTAGGGCAGTGCAGTGGTGTTCGGGCAGTGTAGGGGTCGTGCTGGGGCTGGTGTTTCAGGGTTTAGGGCAGTGCAGTGGTGTTTGGGCAGTGTAGGGGGTCGTGCTGGGGCTGGTGTTTCAGGGTTTAGGGCAGTGCAGTGGTGTTCGGGCAGTGTAGGGTGTTGTGCTGGGGCTGGTGTTTCAGGGTTCAGGGCAGTGCAGTGGTGTTCAGGCAGTGTAGGGGGTCGTGCTGAGGCTGGTGTTTCATGGTTTAGGGCAGTGCAGTGGTGTTCGGGCAGTGTAGGGGGTCGTGCTGGGGCTGGTGTTTCAGGGTTTAGGGCAGTGCAGTGGTGTTCGGGCACTGTAGGCGGTCGTGCTGGGGCTGGTGTTTCAGGGTTTAGGGCAGTGCAGTGGTGTTCGGGCAGTGTAGGGGGTCGTGCTGGGGCTGGTGTTTCAGGGTTTAGGGCAGTGCAGTGGTGCTCGGGCAGTGTAGGGGGTCGTGCTGGGGGTGATGTTTCAGGGTTTAGGGTAGTGCAGTGGTGTTCGGGCAGTGTAGGGGGTTGTGCAGGGGCTGGTGTTTCAAGGTTTAGGGCAGTGCAGTGGTGTTCGGGCAGTGTAGGGGGTCGTGCTGGGGCTGGTGTTTCAGGGTTTTGGGCAGAGCAGTGGTGTTCGGGCAGTGTAGGGGGTCATGCTGGGGGTAGTGTTTCAGGGTTTAGGGCAGTGCAGTGGTGTTCGGGCAGTGTAGGGGTCGTGCTGGGGGTGGTGTTTCAGGGTTTAGGTCAGTGGTGTTCGGGCAGTGTAGGGCGTCTTGCTGGGGGTGATGTTTCAGGGTTTAGGGCAGTGCAGTGGTGTTCGGGCAGTGTAGGGGGTCTTGCTGGGGGTAGTGTTTCAGGGTTTAGGGCAGTGCAGTGGTGTTCGGGCAGTGTAGGGGGTCATGCTGGGGGTGGTGTTTCAGGGTTTAGGGCAGTGCAGTGGTGTTCGGGCAGTGTAGGGGGTCGTGAAGGGGTGGTGTTTCAGGGTTTAGGGCAGTGCAGTGGTGTTCGGGCAGTGTAGGGGGTCGTGCTAGGGGTGGTGTTTCAGGGTTTAGGGCAGTGCAGTGGTGTTCGGGCAGTGTAGGGGGTCATGCAGGGGCTGGTGTTTCAGGGTTTAGGGCAGTGCAGTGGTGTTCGGGCAGTGTAGGGGGTCGTGCTGGCGGTAGTGTTTTAGGGTTTAGGGTAGTGCAGTGGTGCTTGTGTAGTGTAGGGGGTCGTGCTGGGGGTAGTGTTTTAGGGTTTAGGGTAGTGCAGTGGTGTTTGTGTAGTGTAGGGGGTCATGTTTTAGGGTAGTGCAGTAGTGTTTCGGTAGTGTAGGGGGTCGTGCTGGGGGTAGTGTTTTAGGATTTAGGTTAGTGCAGTGGTGTTTGGGTAGTGTAGGGGGTGGTGCTGGGGGTAGTGTTTTAGGATTTAGGGTAGTGCAGTGGTGTTTGTGTAGTGTAGGGGGTCGTGCTGGGGGTAGTGTTTTAGGGTTTTGGGTAGTGCAGTGGTGCTTGTGTAGTGTAGGGGGTCGTGCTGGGGTAGTGTTTTAGGGTTTAGGGTAGTGCAGTGGTGTTCGGGCAGTTTAGGGGGTCATGCTGGGGGTGGTGTTTCAGGGTTTAGTTCAGTGCAGTGGTGTTCGGGCAGTGTAGGGGGTCGTGAAGGGGTGGTGTTTCAGGGTTTAGGGCAGTGCAGTGGTGTTCGGGCAGTGTAGGGGGTCGTGCTAGGGGTGGTGTTTCAGGGTTTAGGGCAGTGCAGTGGTGTTCGGGCAGTGTAGGGGGTCATGCAGGGGCTGGTGTTTCAGGGTTTAGGGCAGTGCAGTGGTGTTCGGGCAGTGTAGGGGGTCGTGCTGGGGGTAGTGTTTTAGGGTTTAGGGTAGTGCAGTGGTGCTTGTGTAGTGTAGGGGGTCGTGCTGGGGGTAGTGTTTTAGGGTTTAGGGTAGTGCAGTGGTGTTTGTGTAGTGTAGGGGTCATGTTTTAGGGTAGTGCAGTAGTGTTTGGGTAGTGTAGGGGGTCGTGCTGGGGTAGTGTTTTAGGATTTAGGTTAGTGCAGTGGTGTTTGGGTAGTGTAGTGGGTCGTGCTGGGAGTAGTGTTTTAGGGTTTAGGGTAGTGCAGTGGTGTTTGTGTAGTGTAGGGGGTCGTGCTGGGGGTAGTGTTTTAGGGTTTAGGGTAGTGCAGTGGTGCTTGTGTAGTGTAGGGGGTCGTGCTGGGGTAGTGTTTTAGGGTTTAGGGTAGTGCAGTGGTGTTTGTGTAGTGTAGGGGTCATGTTTTAGGGTAGTGCAGTGGTGTTTGGGTAGTGTAGGGGGTCGTGCTGGTGGTAGTGTTTTAGGATTTAGGTTAGTGCAGTGGTGTTTGGGTAGTGTAGGGGGTCGTGCTGGGATAGTGTTTGAGGGTTTAGGATAGTGCAGTGGTGCTTGTGTAGTGTAGGGGGTTGTGCTGGGGGTAGTGTTTTAGGGTTTAAGGTAGTGCAGTGGTGTTTTTGTAGTGTAGGGGGTCATGTTTTAAGATGCAATGCTCCAATACCTGACCAGTCTGCACTACATAAAACTGCAAAAAAACTAAAAATAAAAAGTGTTTTGCACACTTTTGTCATTGGGCTATATGTGGGCTACATCTGGGTAATATTTGTGCTACATTTGGGCTCTTTTTTCACTGGTGGCCATCTTGGAAGACTTCTTTGTTATGAAGTTTCCTAATTTCTTCATTTACTGCAGTCTCCTCAGTAGGAAATGCTTTCAGTTTTTACTTTGATTCCATCAAGAAGGCATTCAGATGTGTCTCACATCTGCCATAAATTCAGAATGTTAGCACTCTAGTTGCTCATTAGATCACTGGAGTAAAGCTACTGCTCACCAGGGAGTTAACTGGTAGTCTGCTGCTGGTATTGAAAGTGATTGTTTCAGTCTGCATGTCAGAATTTTCTAATGAAATAGAAGAGGATTTGAGATCTCACTTAAAACATGCCCTAATTTTTCTTTCTGCAGCACTAACCATAATTTCTATTTCAAAAAGAACCCCTCATTTTGTTCCTTTTTAAATTAAATCTTTTAAGTGTTA